>OY882879.1:105007509-105222509 GCA_963693515.1 Pipistrellus nathusii | reverse complement strand
CTATCCCTCTCCCTTCCTCTCTGTAAAAAAAAAAAATCAATAAAAAATATATAATTTATATATATTTATAAAAAATATTTCTAAATATATATATATTTATATAAAATATGTATATAATTATATATATTTTTTAAAAACAAAACGAATAAATAAAAGCAGCTTGAGTAGGAATCTGTGCACCCAACAAGTGGCGTGTTTTGCAAAAAAAAACAAATTAAAAAAAAACAAAAACCAGGTCAGCGCCATTGCAGAGTTTCCGCGCGAGGAACAGAAACGGTGATGAGAGCAGAGAAAAATGCATGAGCCACGCGGAAAGAAACCACGTGGACACGTAACCAACAGGGTCTTAATGGCCCCCCTGGGCTGTCCTCGTCTGGAAAGATACAATCTGGCAATTTTCACGTGTCGTTCATGCGGACAGATACAATGTAGCAATTTAGAATCGCCATTTATGTGGAAAGATACAATGTAGCGATTCATGTGTCATTTATGTGGAAGATACAATGTAGTGATTTGTGTGACTTACGTGGAAGATGCAATATAGCAATTCGCGTGCCATTTATGTGGAAAGATACAATGTAGCGATTGCGTGTCATTTGTGTGAAAAGCATACAATGTAGCAATTTGCATGTCATTTATATGCGGAACGATACAATGTAGCGATCCGTGTGCCGTTTGCGCGGAGCGATACAATGTAGCGATTCGTGCGTCGCGTTTATGTGGAAAGATACAATGTATCCATTTGTATGATTTATGTGGAAGATGCGATGTAGCGATTTGTGTGCCGTTTATGTGGAAAGATACATCATAGCAATTCGTGTGTCATTTATGTGGAAAGATACAATGTAGCGGTTCGTGTGCCGTTTATGTGGAAAGATACAATGTAGCGACTCCTGTGTCCGTCCATTCTCATGTCATTGGGAAGATACGATGTAGCGGTTCGTACTTGATGGTCTGGAAAGATACGGTGTAGCAATAACACTGAGTGAGGAGGGGTGCAGGGGCGGCCTGGGATCTTTCCTCTCCCTCTCCGTCGCCGTTGCTGTTTTATCTCCGTGGACGGGAGTTTTTGTAAACGAACGAAATGGAGAAGGCACAGGGGGAAATGTCTGCAAACACGAAGCTAAGCCGGCCTCGCTGGACATTCAACCACGCATCCGGCCAGGGGAGGCTCCGATGAGAGCCGATCGTATGCGTATTAATTAAAATGGTTTTTAATAACAGCTGTTCTTTTAATCCTCACTCTAAGATATTGTTTCCATTGATCTATTTTTTTAAAAATTGACTTTTTACAGACAGGAAGGGAAAGGGATAGAGAGCCAGAAACACCGATGAGAGAGAAGCAGATCAGCTGCCTCCTGCACGCCCCCCACCGGGGATGTGCCCGCAACCAAGGTCCGTGCTCTTGACCGGAATCGAACCCGGGACCCTTCCATCCGCAGACCAATGCTCTATCCACTGAGCCACACCGGTCAGGGCTAGCAGGATAAATTTTTTTAAATCAATTTTTATTGTTCATATTATTACAAATGTTCCTTCCCCCCCACCCCCATTGCTCTCCTCCACCAGGTTCCCACCCCACCCTCTGCCCTTTCCCCACTCCCCATTGTCCTCATCCATAGGTGCACAGTTTATGTTCAGTCTCTTCCCACATCCCCCTCTCCCCTTTTCCCCAAGAATCGTCAGTTCACTCCCCTTCCATACCTCTGATTCTATTATATTCACCAGTTAATATTGTTCATCAGATTTTTTTTTTAATTTCCTTGGTTTTTAGATTCACTTGTTGATAGTTATGTATTTGTTGTTCATAATGTTTATCTTTATTTACTTTCTCTTCCGAAAGAACCCCCTTCAGCAATTCATATAATTCTGGTTTGGTGGTGATGAACTCCTTTAGCTTTTTTTTATTAGTGAAGCTTTTTATCTGGCCTCCGATTCTGAGTGATAGCTTTGCTGGATAGATTATCTTTGGCTGTAGGTTCTTACTATTCATCACCTTGAATATTTCTTGCCATTCCCGTCTGGCCTGCATGGTTTCTGTTGAGAAATCAGCTGACAATCGTATGGGTGCTCCTTTATAGGTAACTACCTGCTTTTCTCTTGCTGCTTTTAATATTCTCTCTTTGTCTTTTGCTCTTGGAATTTTAATTATGATTTGTCTTGGTGTGGTCCTCTTTGGATTCCTTTTGTTTGGAGTCCAGTGCACTTCCTGGACTTGTAAGTCTAATTCTTTCACCAGGTGGGGGACGTTTTCTGTCACTATTTCTTTCAGTATGTTTTCGATATCTTGTTCTCTCATCTTCTGGGACCCCCATAATTCTGATGTTGGTTCGCTTGAAGTTGTCCCAGAGGTTTCTTACATTATCTTCAACTTTCTGGATTCTCTTGTCTTCTAGCTTCTGCGGAGGAGTGTCTTCTGGCTCTTTATGTTCCCAATCTTTGACTTGATTCTTGCGATCTTCCCTTCTGTTTTTAGGACTCTGCATAATATTTTTTATTTCAGACAATGTATTCTTTATTTCTTGTTGATCCCTTATCATTTCTCGTTGACTCCTTATTAATTCTAGTTGATCCCTTTTCATATCCTCATAGGTCTTATCCATCTTTTCTAGGAAATTCTTGAAAAGCGTAGATTTGAATTCTATATCCAGCCGCTTTTTGTCCTCCATTTCTTTCGTTTGTGATCTATTTCGTTGTCGCATTTCGCAGCTACAGATGGGGCAGGGGGGGGGGGGGAGGCCTGCGCGGGGGGTGGGGGATTGGAATGAAGGGATTGAGGACAAATAGGGGATACCTTCATCAATAAAGAAATTAATTTTTAAAAAATAAGCCGAAACCGGTGTGGCTCAGTGGATAGAGCGTCGGCCTGCGCACTCAAGGGTCCCGGGTTCGATTCCCGGTCAAGGGCACGGACCTCGGTGGCGGGCACATCCCCGGTGGGGGGCGTGCAGGAGGCAGCGGATGGATGTTTCTCTCTCATCGATGTTTCTGACTTTCTATCCCTCTCCCTTTTTCTCTGTAAAAAAAAAAAATCAATAAAATATATATTTTTTTTAAATTAATTTTAAAAAATAAAATAAAAAGAAATGGCACGGCCGAGAGTCCAGTGAAGAGAGAGGGGGGGAGGGAGGGACAGGGACGGGGGGAGGGAGGGACAGGGACGGGGAGGGAGCAGGGGGGAGACGGGGGGAGACGTGGGGACAGAGACGGCATTGGTGTCCCGGGGCGGGTGGCCCGTCCCCCCGCATCTGCTCGGTCCCCCCCTCGGAAGACAGACAGGGCCTCCGGGCTGACAGCGGACAGCACAGAGGCCCAGTTCTCCTGCTAAAAAGCTGAAAACGCCCCAAATGCAGGGGCGGGAGGCGGGGGCGGGGAGGAAGGGACCAGACAATGACGGTTCTCACAGGGCCTTCCCGGCCGCTGGACAGTCTGAAAGGGATGCTGGTCGCCAGGGTAACCGCCTCCGACGTCCTTCCATCCGGTCCTCCCCTCCTCCCCTCCTCCCCTCCTCCTCCTCCTCCTGGCAGCTCGGCCCCGGAGGCAGCCAGCCCCTTGAGGCGGCCGGACGCGGCCTGGGCCCTGTCTCCGTCCGTCCGTCCATCCATGGGGCAGGGCGTGGGGGCTGGTGCCCGGTGCCCGGGACGGTGGCTGTGGGGGGCATGGCCGTCCGGGGGGGCAGGTAGGACACACGGCGAGCTGGACAGAGGCCAGCAGCTGCCCCGAGAGATGGCGTTAGGACATCCCCTTTTGTAAAAATATATATATGTTTTATTGATTTTTTTACAGAGGAAGGGAGAGGGAGAACTAGAAACGTCAATGAGAGAGAATCATCCATCCGCTGCCTCCTGCACGCCCCACACTGGGGATGTGCCCGCCACCCAGGTCCATGCCCTTGGCTAGGAATCGAACCCGGGACCTTTCCGTCCACAGGCTGACGCGCTACCCACTGAGCCGCACCGGCCTTGGCCACACACACGTTGTAAAACATACGAACACACGCGTGCAGCGTTTCTCCCCTCGCGGGGCGGCGCGGCACGGAGGTGATTTAAAAATGTGGTTTTAAATCCTTCCGCGGGAAGACTGACTTTAAAAAATCTGTCCTGGTAAAAGGGTAATTAATATGCTAATGAGACCGGGAGAGCTTGCAGACAAAGCCAGGTGGGCGGGCCGAGGCAGAGGCGGTTAGGGGAGATCCGCCGGAGGGGAGGGCAGTTGGGGGTGAGCAGGCCAGCGGGGGGCGGGGGGGGGGAGACACAGTTGGGGGTGAGCAGGCAGGTGGGGGGAGATTTGGGGGTGATCAGGCTATGGGGGAGCCAGTTGGGAGCAAGCAGGACAGCAGGAAGGGCAGTTGGGGGCAATAAGGCTGGCATGATGGGGGGCAATTGGGAGTGAGCAGGCCGGTAAGCAGAGTGGTTAGGGACGATCAGGCCAAGAGGGAGGACAGTTGGGGGTGATCAGGCAGGCGAGGGAGGGGGGGAGATTTGGGGGTGATCAGGCAGGTGGGCAGAGGGGGATTGGGAGTGATCAGATCAGGACGGGCCCAGTTGGGGGCAAGCAGGCCGGCAGGCAGTGGTTAGGGGCGATCAGGCAGGCAGGCAGGTAGGTGAGTGGTTAGGAGCCAGAGGGATGTCCAACTCTCGTCCCAGATTGGAGAGGGTGCAGGCCGGGCTGAGGGGCACCCCCCAGCCCAGGCACAAATTTCGTGCACCAAACAACTAGTATATATATTTGTGTGTGCGTGTGTGTGTGTGTGTGTATTGATTTCTGAGAGGAAGGAAGAAGCAGACGGAGAGAGAAACACCAACGATGAGAACCTTGGACCAGCTGCCTCCTGCACGCCCCTCACTGGGGAGGTGCCCGCCACCAAGGTCCATGCCCTTGACCGGGAATCGAACCCGGGACCCTTCCGTCCGGAGGCCGACGCTCTATCCACTGAGCCACACCGGTTAGGGCAAGATTGACTTTATATCAAGTTCAAGGAGAAACACTGTTTTTGTGTTAAAAACACAAACACTGGCCCTGAGGGGCCTCGTATGTGGTTTGGGTCAAATTCGGAAGTTTTTAGGAACACGTCTGTCCGGGAGACGCAGGAATGCAAAGTACACATCCCACCTAAACCAGTGTGGCTCAGTGGGTAGAGCATCGGCCTGCGGACGGAAGGGTCCCGGGTTCGATTCCCGGTCAAGGGCACGGACCTTGGTGGCGGGCACATCCCCAGTGGGGGGCGTGCAGGAGGCAGCGGATGGATGATTCTCTCTCATCATCGATGTCTCTAGCTCTCTCTCCCTCTCCCTTCCTCTGTGAAAAATCAATAAATATATTTTTTAAAGTGCACACACACGCACAAGCGCGCACCCCTCCCCCGGGCTCCCCAACCACTGGCCGCCCGCAGACACGCACACCCTGGCTGAGTGGCTGCGGGCACCCCCACACCCGCTCCTGCAGACCAGGCCTGGCCCAGCCCGGCGCCCCCGCTCCTGGCCTCTTATCTTAATTGTTTATTTGCTTTTCCTTGGGCGACGCAGCTGCCTTTTGCCAAAGCAAACAGCGCCCAGGTGCCCAGGGAGCCGCCTCCGTCTCTGCCCAGCGGCCAGCCTCCCGGGAGGCAGATGTTTAGGGTCCCGGGGCGATCCACCGGGTCCCACCCAGCTCTCCAGCGATTCTCTCTCCCCGTGGGTGTTCCTCTCCCTCTCCCTGCCTCTCTGCAATCCATAAAACTGTTTTGTTTTTAATATAGTTTATTGATTTTTTTTTTTTTTTTTTTTTTTTTTTTTTTTTTACAGAGGAAAGGGAGAGGGAGCGAGAGTTAGAAACATCCATCCGCTGCCTCCTGCACGCCCCCCACTGGGGATGTGCCGGCGACCAAGGTACAGGCCCTTGACCGGGAATCGAACCCGGGACCCTCCAGTCCCATATACCAATGCTCTATCCACTGAGCCAAACTGGTCAGGGCTTGTTTCTCTTTTTTAATGTGTTTTTATTGGTTTCAGGGAGGAAGGGAGAGGGGGAGAGAGAGAAACATCGACCAGCTGCCCTCTGCACGCCCCCCACTGGGGATGTGCCCGCCACCAAGGTCCATGCCTTTGACCAGAATCAAACCCGGGACCCTTCCATCTGCAGGCCGACGCTCTACCCACTGAGCCACACCGGCCGGGGCCAGCCTGTTTCTTTCAGGGCAGAGGATCATCTGGACCCCACCAAGGAGGGCCCCACCCCCACCCCGGGCCCCTCTCCTTCTGGCCTCCGTTCTGGGTTCCAACAGGTTGGGGGGGGGGGGAAGGGGCGAGGCCAGCGAGGCGGCTGGATGGCAGGGGTTCCGAGAGCGCAGGCTGGGGGGATAAGGGGTCCTGGGGGAGCCAGCTGCACCCCCCACCCTGCACCCTGTACCCCGGTCCCTGCACCCGCACCCCGCACCCCGCACCCCGCTCCCTGCACCCCCCACCCCGCTCAGCCCGCACCCCGCTCCCTGCACCCGCACCCCGCTCCCTGCACCCCCCACCCTGCCCAGCCCGCACCCTTCACCCCCACCCCGCACCCGGGTCCCCACTGAGGTCCCGCGGCTGTGCCAGCACTCTCTCTCCTGGACCTGCCCCCCCAACACACGCGCACATTCCCACGCGCGCCCCACCCTCGGGGTGCGCCGGCCTGCACCTGTGGGTCCCCGGCACGTCCCCCAGCGCCCCCGGCCCCGCCTCACGCCGGCTCAGGATGCGCGCGCCGCAGCCCCGGGGACCTGCGGACCCTCCACACCCTCCATCGGAATCTGCAGGCTGCGCGCCCTCCACCGAGACAGCAGCCCCGCGCGTCCCCGACTCCCCGTGAGCCCCCGCGCGTACCGAGCGCCCCCGCGCGTCCCCGACTCCCCGTGAGCCCCCGCGCGCTCCCGTGTGCCCCCGCGCGTCCCCGACTCCCCGTGAGCCCCCGTGCGTAACGAGCGCCCCCGCGCGTCCCCGACTCCCCGTGAGCCCCCGCGCGCTCCCGTGTGCCCCCGCGCGTCCCCGAGCGCCCCCGCGACTCCCCGACTCCCCGTGAGCCCCCGTGCGTAACGAGCGCCCCCGCGCGTCCCCGACTCCCCGTAAGCCCCCCGTGCGCTCCCGCGACTCCCCGACTCCCCGTGAGCCCCCGCGCGCTCCCGTGTGCCCCCGCGCGTCCCCGAGCGCCCCCGCGACTCCCCGACTCCCCGTGAGCCCCCGCGCGCCCCCGTGAGCTCCCGCGCGCCCCCGTGAGCCCCCGCGCGCCCGCGCCCGCACCTGGAAGAGCTGGAAGAAGGCGGAGAGGCGCGTGAGCTGCAGGCTGAGGCACCGGGCGGCGCAGCGGGCGCGCGGGATGCTGCCGGCCGCCAGCGCCTCGTCCAGCCGCCGCGCCTTCGCCGCCGCCGCCCCCGGGCCGGCCGCCAGGCTGCGCCCGCAGGCCGCCAGCCAGAGGTAGAGGGTCAGCGCGGCGCCCGGGGCGCGGGCCACCATGGCTCCGCCGGGACGGGGCCGGGACACGGGCTCCGCAGCGGCCGGGACCGCGCTGCAAAGTTCAATCATTCAACTCGGGCCGCGGCGGGCGCTCCCCGCGGCCGGCCCCGCCCCAGCGGCCTCAGGGGCGGGGCGGAGGTGACAGGCGCCGCGCCATTGGCTGGGAGGCGCGTGAGTGACAGGGGGCGGGGGGCGGGGCTAGGGGCTGCTGGCAGGGCGACGGGGTGGGACCCGCCCCCGCCCCCGCCCCCGCCCCCGCCCCCGCCTTCCAGGGCAGCGTCAGGTGCGCGCGCCGGGGCCTGGCAGGAGCTGCGGCCTCGGGAGGGGGTGCATGGGGCCCCCTGCGTCCATCCTCTCCGGGGAGGGGCGCCGGCTGGCCAGCGCTGGAAAGGGTCCGGGGCGCCCGTTTGAGTTTCCTTGCTCCCGCCTTCTCTCCCTCCATTGCTCCCTCCTGCGTCCTTCTCTCCCCCCTCCGTGCTCCTTCGTCCTCCCTTCTTCCCTGAGGATGGCACATGGCCCAGGTGGTCCCGCACCTGCCTCCCCGGGTGTGGTCCCTGGAAGCAGGGCAGGTCCACGGGAGCGAGGTGTCCCCACCAGGAACCTGCCCTCCACCCCCTTCTCCCCTGGCACCTGCCCGTGCCCCTCCTTTCTGTCTTTTATTTTATTTTTTTAATATATATATTATTGATTTTTTTACAGAGAGGAAGGGAGAGGGATAGAGAGTTAGAAACATCGATGAGAGAGAAACATCCATCAGCTGCCTCCCGCACGCCCCCCACTGGGGATGTGCCCGCCACCAAGGTCCATGCCCTTGACCGGGAATCGAACCCGGGACCTTTCAGTCCGCAGGCCGATGCTCTAGCCACTGAGCCACACCGGTTTTGGCCCAAGTCTCCCCATTTCTAACCAGAGGGCTTTCAGGTTCCAAGCTCAGAGCCTCAGGGGACACCCTCCCAGGGCCTCCGTGGGCACAGCCAGGCCCCGGGCACCCAGCCTGACAGAGGACACCCTCCCAGGGCCTCCGTGGGCACAGCCAGGCCCCGGGCACCCAGCCTGACCGGGGACACTCTCCCAGGGCTAATATATATAAAGGGCTAATATGCAAGACCGGTTGCTATGATGTGCTCTGTCCACCAGGGGGCAGATTCTCTGCACAGTGCACTCCCGCAGGGTCAGGGCCACTCAGCCAGAAGTCCAGCTCACGGCTGTCCAGTCAGACACCCCTGAGGGCTCCCAGGGGCGAGAGGGCTCAGGCCAGGCTGAGGGACCCCCCCCCCACACACACACACACACTCACACACGCCCTGAGTGCACAGATTCCGTGCCCTGGGTCTGCAGTGGACCCAGCGCACAGGCCCCGGCCGCGGGGCCCCCACTGACCGTAAGGACGGGTTCCTGTCGCCCTCTCCCTGGGGAATGGGCAGAGACCATTGCCAACGCTGAGGTGGGTGCTCCAGGGCGTGTGTTTGAATAGCGAGGGGGGCAGGCAGCCGCCGTGCCAGGGGCAGGCGTGGGGAGGACGGTGCGTGCCTGCGGCTCCGCCCGGCGCCTTTGGTGTACGCCGCTGCCTGTCGCGTCCTGCCGTGCCCGGGAGTCGCTAAGACGTTTAAACACAGCCCTGCTGGGTTCAAAGGGATCCATGTGTGTGTGATTTTTTTTTTAAAGCAACGTGTGTGCTCCTTACACGGGCCCCAAAGCATAGCCACCTCCAGGCATGAGTGCGTCTTATCATCGACCACAGGCGCGCACACACACACACACACACACACACCACACACCACACACCACACACCACACACACACACACACCACACACCACACACACGCAGTCTCTGTGGCCTCCTCAGTCCGCAGGCCTTCAAAGGAATGCCTGCTGTTGTAGCCCCGTCGCCAGGATCACAACGGCTCTTTTATTTTATTTTATTTTTTTAATATATTTTATTGGTTTTTCACAGAGAGGAAGGGCGAGGGACAGAGAGTTAGGAACATCGATGAGAGAGAATCATCGACCAGCTGCCTCCTGCACGCCCCCCACCGGGGATGTGCCCGCAACTAAAGCCCATGCCCTTGACCGGAATCGAACCCGGGACCTTTCAGTCCGCAGGACGATGCTCTATCCACTGAGCCACATCGGTTCCGGCCACAGCGGCTCTTTTAAAGGGTTTGTTTGTTTGTTTGTCTTTCAGAATATATTTTATTGATGTCAGAGACAAAGGGAGAAAGAGATGGAAACATCCATGAGGAGAGAGAATCATGGACCGGCTGCCTCCTGCACGCCCCCCCACTGGGGATGGAGCCCCCAACCCGGGCTTGTGCCCTGGACCAGGAATCCAACCCGGGACCCTCCTGGTTCCTAGGCTGACACTCGACCACGGAGTCACGCCGGCCGGGCCAGAGTTTCAGGGTTTGTAATGTGACTACCGTTTCGCACGTGGAAAATTAGCTTTGTGCACAGGGAGCCCTGCATAGACACCTATTTTTATTTTTATTCTTTTAGAAAAACAACACCCCGTCTGCAGTCAGCTGCTGCCTTTTATTCCCGGCAGCGTGGAGCGCCTGCCTGGGGCTGACAGATGGCACCAGGGCCCGCACGCTCCAGCGCGATGAGGGAAACACAGGTGCGAGAGCGCCGTTTTTATGAACTGCTTTGATGTGCGTGAGGTTTTACAAAGGGGGGCTGGGTGTGTGTTTGCTGAGACGTGTGTGCCCGAAGAATAGCTCCAGGAAATTTTTTAAAAATATTTTTAATTGCCGAAACCGGTGTGGCTCAGTGGATAGAGCGTCGGCCTGTGGACTGAAGGTCCCAGGTTCGATCCCGGTCAAGGGCATGGACCTTGGTTGCGGGCACATCCCCGGTGGGGGGTGTGCAAGAGGCAGCTGGTTGATGTTTCTCTCTCATTGACATTTCTGGCTCTCTATCCCTCTCTCCTCTCTGAAAAACATCAATAAAGAAAAAAAATATTTTTAATTAGTTTTCACAGAGAGGAAGGGAGAGACAGTCAGAAACATCGGTGAGAAAGAAACATCCATCTGCCGCCTCCTGCACGCCCCCCACTGGGGACATGCCCGCCACCAAGGTCCATGCCCTGGACCGGGATCGAACCTGGGACCCTTGAGTCCGCAGGCCGACGCTCTATCCACTGAGCCACACCGGTTAGGGCTAGCTTCAGAAAATTTTAAAATTTATTTCTTTTGCCTAAACCGGTGTGGCTCAGTGGATAGAGCGTCCGCCTGCGGACTGAAAGGTCCCGGGTTCGATTCCGGTCAAGGGCATGTGCCTGGGTTGCAGGCTCCTCCCTGGCCCAGGCCCTGGTTGGGGCACGCGAGCAGGAGGCCAGTGGTCCATGTGTTTCTCTCACATCCACGTTTCTCTCCGTCTCTCCCTCTCTCTCCCACTCTCTCTTAAAAATCAATGGGAAACCATCCTCAGGGGAGGATGAAAAGCAATCCTATATGATAAAGGCCGAGGTGGCAATGCATGTGCCACGTCATCACAAGATGGCCACCACAAGATGGCTGGCAACAGAAGGGCACTTGTGGGCGATCAGGACTGCAGGGGAGGACAGTTGGGGGCAGGGGAAGGCAGTTGGGGGGATTAGGCTGGCAGGCAGAAGCGGTTAGGAGCCGGCAGTCCCGGATTGTGACATGGATAAGGCCTAAACCGGCAGTCGGACATCCCCCGAGGGGTCCCAGATCGGCGAGGGTGCAGGCCAGGCTGAGGGACCCCCTTCTCCCACCGCCCTGCCCACTGCATAAATTTTGTGCCCTGGGCCTCGCCCTTTGTTGCAAAGGATGTTCGAAGCCACTAAAAGGGAGCGCTTAGTCCCAGGGCTTTGCCTGAATTCCAGTGCTCGCCGAGCCGCCAGCATCAGGACCCAGGCTCCTCACAAGCTGTTGGTTTTGAAAAACACGCAAGTCACCATTAAAAAACCTTACTTTAGCCAAAACCGGTGTGGCTCAGTGGATAGAGCGTCGGCCTGCGGACTGAAGGGTCCCGGGTTCGATTCCAGTCAAGGGCACGGACCTTGGTTGCGGGCACATCCCCAAGTGGGGAGTGTGCAGGAGGCAGCTAGTGGATGTTTCTCTCTCATCGCTGTTTCTATCTCTCTATCCCTCTCTCTTCCTCCCTGTGAAAAATCAATAAAATATATATTTTTTAAAAATCTTAATAGCACAACGATAAGAGACTATTTAAACTACACTGAGTGGCCAGATGATGATGACTATCTCTGAATGCATAACCATCTGACTGCTCCGTGTCCGTCCTATAGAATAAAAGGCTCATAGGCACATGGTCCCCTCGACCGGGAATCCGACCAGCAGGCAGGCCGGCCGGCCGCCCACGTCCCCTCCCCCTGGCCAGGCTGGCCGGACCCACCCAGGCACGGATTCATGCACCGGGCCTCTGATATATATATACTGAGTGGCCAGGTTATTATGCGCTCAGAGATCATCATCATCTGGCCACTCCATGTATGCAATAAACTGTGTGTGTGTTTCTGGTTCTTGTACACGGCCCAATAGGATGGGTTTGTCACCAAGCATGTTTGAAGAAGCATAAACAAATTGAATTTTAATTGTATCATTTAAATCAAATCGTACACGATATAATGTTAAAAACCTTATTTTTCACCCGGCCAGTGTGGCTCAGTGATTGAGCATCGACCTAGGAACCTGGAGGTCAAGGGCACAGGCCCAGGTTTTGGGCTCATCCCCACGTAGGGGGCATGCAGGAGGCAGCCGATGTGTGATTCTCTCTCATCATGGCTGTTTCTCTCTCTCCCTCTCCCTCTCCCTTCCTCTCTGAAACCAATAACAAAAAATGTTCTTTACTTAAAAAAAACAAAACACCTTACTTTTCCCTTGCGAGGGGCCTGCTTTTCGTGTGAGATGAATGAGTTTTTCCCGGTAAGAATGTATATTTACTTTTGTGTAAAACAAAACTGGCAAAAGGTGCTTTTGAAAGGAAGCTTTTTATTCTGATTTTCCTTCCGAAACATGAAAAGCTGCAGGAGCCCCTCGGAGATGTGAGAACCCTGCTCCGTTAAGAGGTGGGCTTGTCTCTGATGTTTTACAGCTCCCGGGTGTTTGCACTGAGCCCGGCAAATACCTCATTTCAAGGAGCAAAACCTCGAAATGAAAAAAACAAACAAAAAAGGCCGCGTTTGATGGGGAAACAGCGCCACACGCTGGCCATCCAGGCGAACTGCAAAAGAGACTGCATTCTCTCTGTGATCACCTGCGTTGGGGCTCAGCTGTCATGGCCCGGAGTGAGATGGCCATGCAGAAGTGTCCTGTAGGGAGCGGTTATAGGGCTAAGCCTCAGACTGAGGCCATCCGAACAGGTCCCGGCTTGGCGGGCACAGCCCTCTAAGCATCATTAAGCTGGACCTTGTGACTGCCCCCTAGATCCCTCCTGGGTAGCTAGTGGGCTGTGGGAGGGGCAGCAAGTGCTGCCAAAACAAATGAAACTCACAAGAACATTGTGTGTCCCTGACTAGAAAATAAGCCATCAGCCGAAACCGGTGTGGCTCAGTGGGTAGAGCGTCGGCCTGCGGACTGAAGGGTCCCTTTTCGATTCCAGGTCATGGACATGGACCTTGGTGGCGGGCACATCCCCAGTAGGGGGCGTGGCAAGAGGCAGTTGTTCGATGACTCATTGATGTTTCTATCTCTCTCCCTTCCTCTCTGTAAAAAAAAAAAAAATCAATAAAATATATATTTTTTAAATAATAAAAAAAAAATAAACCATCAGCTTGCAGGCTGGGTCTGTCTGTGGCCTCAGCGGGTAGAGAACGGCTCCCACAGTGCTGACGGTGGAGCCGCGGCCTCGGCTCCAGAGACCAATCCACACCCGCTGTTCCCCTGGTGCCGTGCGGGGTTCATGTTCCGGCATGCAGGAGCGTCCGGCAATCTGGAGAAAGGCGGAGTGTAACCCAAGGAAGAGTCAGAGACAAAAGATAATTTTTAAAATATATTTCATTGATTTTTTTTTTACAGAGAGGAAGGGAGAGGGATAGAGTTGGAAACATCGATGAGAGAGAAACATCCATCAGCTGCCTCCTGCACACCTCCCACTGGGGATGTGCCCGCAACCAAGGTCCATGCCCTTGACCGGAATCAAACCTGGGACCCTTCAGTCCGCAGGCCGATGCTCTATCCACTGAGCGACACCGGTCAGGGCAAGAGATGAAAGATAATTTTGAAAGGCACATTGTGGGTCAGAGGAGCCTGGCTGAAGGAGCTAAAGACTACCCCTTGTCTCAGGACCCGTTGCTTTTTATTAACACAAATTGTCCCACGGCGAGGTGGCGATACACACCTCAAAGGGGGGTTAGGTACGGAATCCATTGTCAGAATGGGGAATTGCCTCCCGCTGCTCATGTGTTTGGCCAGCAGGGGGCAATGCCCTGTAGATTTAAATGCCCTCAGCTGTCTGGCAGCCAGCAATCAGTGTAATGCAGCCTTTTCAGGTTTGGGGAAATGCCTTTAGCCATTCCAGCAGGCGACGACATGTGTGACTCAGCCCTTGCTGAGTCCCCACGTTCCATCAACCTTTTTTTTTATTATTATTATTTATTTTATTGATTTTTCACAGAGAGGAAGAGAGAGGGAGAGAGAGTTAGAAACATGGATGAGAGAGAAGCATTAATCAGCTGCCTCCTGGGGATGTGCTTGCAACTGAGGTCCATGCCCTTGACTGGAATCGAACCTGGGATCCTCGAGTCTGCAGGCTGACACTCTATCCACTGAGCCACACCCGTTAGACCTTCCATTGAATTTTAAGGGAGGGGGCGGGGAGGTGGTGGAGACACAGAGAGAAACATGGATGTGAGAAAGACACATCGATAGATTCCCTCCTGCACATGTTTGGGGATGGAGCTCGCAACCAACGTGCATGCCCTTGAGTGGAATTGAACCCAAGACCCTACAGTCCACGGCGCTCTGCTCTAACCACTGAGCAAACTGGCTACGGCCAGTTGGTTGATGCCTGGAGACTCTTGTGTCCAAACCCAATGCTCTGTCTGCTGGGCTGGCTGCTCCCATCCACCAGCCTCCTGGGCATCCAGCAAGGGCTCCGGGGGCGTCTCTGGCCCTTTCTGTGTTGCTGTTGGTGACAGGATTCCTCTGGCCACTCAGTGTGTGTGTATATATATATATATATATATATATTTTTATACACATATATATTTTTTTAATATATATATTACAGGCCCGGTGCATGAATTCGTGCGTGAGTGGGGTCTGGCCAGCCTGGCCAGAGGGAGGAGACGTGGGCGGTTGGCCCGCCTGCGAGCTCCGATAGGCCGGACCCCAGCAGCAAGCTCACCGACCAGTTGGAGCGTCTGCCCCCTGGTGGTCAGTGCACGTCATAGCCTGAGCCATCCGGCAGAGAATTCCTGAGAATCCCAGACTTGGAAAGGGCACAGGCCAGGCTGAGGGAGCCCCCTGAGTGCACCCTCAAGGCCTCGTCATGCCCCAAAGGACCCCCCCCCCCAAATTCATATGCTGAAACGTCACCCCCTAGTTTGGCCGGTGTGGCCCAGTGGTTGAGCATCCACCTATGAACCAGGAGGTCAGGGTTCGATTCCCGGTCAAGGGCACAGGCCCGGGTTGCAGGCTGGATCCCCAGTCGGGGGCGTGCAGGAGGCAGCCGGTCCATGATTCTCTTTCCTCATGGATGTTTCTATTTCTCTCTGCTTTCTTCTCTGAAATCAATAAAAGTATATTTTTTTTAAAAAGCAAACACACACACACACACACACACACACACACAAATGAAACCTTCCCACTGAAGAGCTTTTTCTGGATTTTAAGAGAATTATGGAGGTGGATGTGTTGGAGAGAATGGTGTCAGAGTTTTGTGCATACACATCTGTATTGACAATATGGTGGGAATCTCACCTTTTCCGTCTCGTGAGAATGATGACGTGCCCTCACCGGTGTGGCTCAGTGGATAGAGCATCAGCCTGCCGACAGAAGGGTCCCGGGTTCGATTCCGGTCAAGGGCATGGACCTTCATTGCGGGCACATCCCCAGTAGGGGGCGTGGAGGAGGCAGCTGGTCGGTGTTTTTCTCTTATCGATGTTTCTGGCTCTCTCTCCCTCTCCTTTCCTCTCTGTAAAAAAAAAAAAAAAAAAATCAATAAAATATATATTTAAAAAAATAATAGCTGAGAAGTAAAAGCTCTGCCCATTTTCCCCATCCTCACCTCCCCCCCACTCCCCCATGTCAGGGCTGCTTTTCCTACAATGAAACATGACAGAAAAAAAAAAAAAAAAGAAAGAAAGAAAGAAAGAGACAGAACGAGTTTCTGGGGTGACTGATGAAGTCCCCCTAATAGAGTCTGACTCGAGGTATTCTTGGAGGGCCCGGCGGAAAAATTGCTCCCGGCTCTCTAAAAAGCATGAGTATTTCGAGAAATAGAAGAGGAGAAACAAGAAGAAAAAGATACTTTATTTAAAAACAAAAATGCTGCAGCCCGTCTGCTGGGAGCCGGGGCCAAGAGTCTCGTCCTGAGAACGCCATCCCCTCCACGGCTTCAGCCTCCGGCCGAAACCGGTGTGGCTTAGTGGGTAGAGCGTCGGCCTGCGGACTGAGAGGTCCCGGGTTCGATTCCGGTCAAGGGCATGGGCCTTGGTGGCGGGCACATCCCCAGTGGGGGGCGTGCAAGAGGCGGCTGGTCGGCGATTCTGTCTCATCGATGTTTCTAACTCTCTATCCCTCTCTCTTCCTCTCTGTAAAAAATCAATAAAAAATATTTTTTTAAAAAATCAGCCTCCGGCCCTAGATAGTGCATAGAGTGTTGGTCTGCGGTCTGAAGGGTCCCAGGTTCAATCCCAGTCAAGGGCATGGACCTTGGTTGTGGGCACGTTTCCAGTGGGGGGCGTTCAAGAGTCAGTTGATGGATGTTTCTCTCTCATGGATGTTTCTAGCTCTCTCTCCCTCTCTCTTCCTCTCTGTAAAAAATCAATAATATATATATATTTTTTTAATTAAAAAAGGAAGAAAATCAGTCACCCCCTGCCGGGCCGATGGGGTCAGATGGTGGAGCATCAGCTCATGCCCCCGCAGGTCTTGGCTCTGTCTCCAGTAGGGGGCGTGCAGGAGGCAGCCGGTCCATGATTCCATCTCTCCCTTCTCCTCTCCTCTCCTCTCCCCTCCCCTCCCCTCTCCTCTCCTCTCCTCTCCTCTCCTCTCCTCTCCCCTCCCCTCCCCTCCCCTCCCCTCCCCTCCCCTCCCCTCCCCTCCCCTCCCCTCCCCTCCCCTCCCCTCCCCTCCCCTCCCCTCCCCTCCCCTCCCCTCCCCTCCCCTCCCCTCCCCTCCCCTCCCCTCCCCTCCCCTCCCCTCCCCTCCCCTCCCCTCCCCTCCTCTCCTCTCCTCTCCTCTCCTCTCCTCTCCTCTCCTCTCTCTCTCTCTTTCAAAATCAGTAAAAAGGTTTGTTGTTGTTTTTGCTGTGTCTTTTTTTAAATTTCTTTATTGATGAAGGAATCCCCTATTTGTCCTCAGCCCCGCATTCCCATCCCCCACCCCCTCCCCCCACTCATGCCCTCTCACCCCCATTGTCCTCCACCCCTGGTCTGGGCCCTATGGGTGCACACACGTCCTTGGGTGAGTCTCTCCCTTTCATCCCCTCCCTCCCTCTGAAGTCCAACCGTCTGACCCCTGGCTCCTCTCCGGGTCTGTTCCTGTCCATCTGTCTGTTGTTCACCGTTTCCCCCAGAAGTAAAAACGTGTTTGTTTTTTTTAAACAAATGAAAAGAAAGAAACCATCTCAGAACCAGAAAATGAACCCACTCAAGGGGGGGAATTTTCTTTTTTCTTTTCAGCAGCTCTGGACTCAGCTGTCATCGAGGGCATTCAAACACCCACCAGGATGGGCCGGCTGGCCGGCCGGCCGGACGGACGGACGGAGGGACGTCAGTGTGACCCCCCGCCTCTGGCCCCAGCTTTCCTGGCGCCCAGTGCCGGCCTGGCCTCTGCAGGAGACGTGCCGTCAAACCAAAGGCAGCCGGTGTGCGGGGCAGCTGAGCTTTCCAGAAAGTTCCTCCCCCATCAGACAGCCAGGCTCCGGGGCTGGACCGAGGGGCGGCCCGGCCCCACACAGACAGCTCAGCCGGGCCGGTGAGGCTCAGTGGTGAGCGTCGGCCTGTGCACCAGAAGGTCAGGGTTCGATGCCCGGGCAAATCCACCTGCCCAGGTTGTGAGCTCCGTCCCCAGTAGGGGGCGTGCAGGAGGCAGCCAATCCACGAGTGTCTCTCCTCATGGATGTTTCTCTCTCTCTCTCTCTCCCTCCCTCCCTTGCTTGCTGATATTAATTTTAAAAATGCATTTTTAAAAATTTTAAGGAGCCCTGGCCGGTGTGGCTCGGTGGATAGAGCGTTGCCCTGGGGATCGAAGGGTCCCGGGTTCGATTCCCAGTCAGGGGCAGGTGCCAAGTTGAGTTGGGGACTCCATCCCCAGGAGGCAGCTGACCCATGATTCTCTCTCCTCATGGAATTTTTTTTTTTTTGCACATCCCCAGTGGGGGGTGTGCAGGAGGCAGCTGATGGATGGTTCTCTCTCATCGGTGTTTCTGCCTCTCTATCCCTCTCCCTTCCTGTCTGTAAAAAATCAATGAAAATATATAAACTAAAATAAGATGACGCCATTGGGTGGACAGGTGAGGAGCAGGGAGCAAGGTGCCCGCCAGGCCCACACCCGCGTCTCGCCCTCGGGCCTCCAGCTCTGAGACGGAGTGCGTCTCTGCTGCTCCAGCCAGTCTGAGCCGCCCTGAGGCGCGGCTGCAGACCCCCCTCCGCCGGCCCAGGCAGGACAGCTCGGGGCCTCCGGGGCTCACGGTGCTTGCCCCTCTGAACGTCCGGGCAGTTAGAAAGCGGGAGACTTCAGCCGGGGCCGGGGCCGCTCAGTGGATAGAGCGTCCGCCTGCGGACTGAAGGGTCCCGAGTTCGCTTCCGGGCAAGGGCATGGACCTTGGTTGTGGGCATATCCCCAGTAGGGGGTGTGCAAGAGGCAGCTGATCGATGATTCTCTCTCATCGATGGTTCTAACTCTCTATCTCTCTCTTCCTCTCTGTGAAAAATCAATAAAATATATTAAAAAAAAAAAAAAAGAAAGAAAGAAAGAAAGAAAGAAAGAAAGCAGGAGACTTCAGCCAAGGCCGGTGTGGCTCAGTGGATAGAGCGTCGGCCTGCGGACGGAAGGGTCCCGGGTTCGATTCCGGTCAAGGGCATGGGCCGTGGCGGCGGGCACATCCCCGGTGGGGGCCGGACAGGAGGCCGCGGATGGATGTTTCTCTCTCATCGATGTTTGTAACTCTCTATCCCTCTCCCTTCCTCCCTGTAAAAAATCAATAAAATATGTATTTTTAAAAGAAAGGGAGAGAGAAAGGAGAGGGAGATTTGGACACACGCACACACGGAAGTGGAGATGGGTGGTGTGCAGACGGGCTGTGTGTCCATGCCCCCCTTGGCTGACCCCGGACACAGCTCTGTGCGCCCACGGCTGTGTGTGCAGCTGTGGGTCGGTTTCTCTGGGCTCTGCACGAGGGAGGGGCCGCTGGGCGTGTTTGCCTGTGAGGCCGCTTGTCCGATCCTATCCGGCGGCTGTTGGCTCCGTAAAACCAGCACCAGCGTGGGCTGTGAGCGAGGCGGCCGGGCCATGCAGAGGCCTCTGGCGCGCAGGCGGGGCTCCTCCAGCAGCTGTTGGTGCAGAGGGAGGGAGTGCTCCCCCAGGCCCGGCCGCAGAAGGGAGAGCAGAGGGAGGAGGAGAGAGCACGCAGCTCACAATGCAAACACTCACCACGGGGGCCTTCTCCGCACCGGGCCTCCTGCTCCTGTGATACTGTGCGCACCTTTTTAACCTTTTTTTAAAAGTATGTTTTATTGATACTTTACAGAGAGGGAGGGAGAGGGAGAGAGAGTCAGAAACACGGATGAGAGAGAAACATCCATCCGGTGCCTTCTGCACGCCCCCACTGGGGATGTGCCCGCAACCCAGGTCCATGCCCTTGACCAGAATCGAACCCGGGACCCTTTAGTCCGCAGGCCGACGCTCTATCCACTGAACCACACCACCTAGAGCGCTTTAATATTTTATTGATTTTTTACAGAGAGGAAGGGAGAAGGATAGAGAGTCAGAAACATGAATGAGAAACGTCCACCAGCTGCCTCCTGCATGCCCCCCACTGGGGATGTGCCCGCCACCAAGGTCCATGCCCTTGACCGGGAATCGAACCCGGGACCCTTCCGTCCGCAGGCCGAGGCTCCATCCACTGAGCCACACCGGCCAGGGCTTTTGTTGGTCTCTTCATTCTCTGAGTGGTGTCTTCTGCAGAGCAGATGTTTAATTTTGATGTTGTTCAGCATCTCAAAAACCCTTTCCCCATGGGTCAGGCTTTGGGTACTGGATGTATAACGTCATTGCTCATCTAGATTTCCTCCCAGGTTGTGTTCTGGAAGGTTCAGTATACTTTTCCTTTTTGCATCCTTTTAAAAAAGATTAAAACAGCCGAAGCTGGTGTGGCTCAGTGGATAGAGTGTGGGCCCGTGGACTGAAGGGTCCCGGGTTCGAATCCCAGTCAAGGGCATGGACCTTGGTGGCGGGCACATCCCCGGTGGGGGGCGTGCAGGAGGCAGCTGATGGATGTTTCTCTCTCATCAATGTTTCTAACTCTCTATCCCTCTGTCTTCCTCTCTGTAAAAAATCAATAAAATATATATATTTTTAAAAAGATTGAAACATTTTTTTTATTGACTGATTTGAGAGAGAGGGCTGAGGAGCAGGAGGAGAAGGAGGGGAGGAGGAAGAGGGAAGAGGAGGGGGAGAAAGGGAAGAGGGGTAGGGGAGCCAGAAAAACAGTGATTTGCTGCTCCGTGTATTCATGCATTTGTTTTCTGCGTCTTGCACGTTCCTGCAACCTTGGTGTGTGGGGACCACGCCTCAACCCACTGAGCCACCTGGCCAGGGCTGCTCTTGCTAATTCCATTTTGTTAATTTTTGTGCAAAGTGTACCCACGATCTGTGGCTAGATTTTTTTTTAAAAAATTGTAATGCTGATTGCATTGCTTGCAGGCCGGTTCTGGCTCTGTCAGCCTTCAGAAGGAATTGTTGCAAACAGAGAAACAGTGTAGCGAGCAAAGCTCGTCCCGGGTCTGCCTCAGCTGCAATTGTATCAGCTCACAGGCCCTCTTCCTCCTCCTCCTCCTCCTCCTCCTCCTCCTCCTCCTCCTCCTCCTCCTCCTCCTCCTTCTCCTCCTCCTTCCTCTTTCCTCCCAGCTCAGGGGCCTGCAGGCTGGAAAAGACACAATGAAACAGGTTCCTTTGCCACCTAGGACCCCACACCTCGCTTGCTTTTCGGGAAGACCGTTGTAAAGCCTGAAGGAGGACACGCTGACCACAGGGACGTGTGCGGAAGGCCAGCTGCCCTGGTCCATTTAGGGGCGACCTAGGGGAGAGTCCGAGGTGGCACCCCTAACTGTTCCGTGGCTTTTCCCAGCAAGCCTGTGCCGTGCAGACTGCCTGGTGTGGACTGGAACCCGTACCCCCAATCCGTACCCGGTGCCCTTGCCTGGAGGGGAATGCAAGCTCAGGTGACCCCCCCAGTATTATCACCCCGCTGATTGCATCGAAAGATAGAAATTCCAGCCGAAACCGGTTTGGCTCAGTGGATAGAGCGTCGGCCTTGTGGACTGAATGGTCCCAGGTTCGATTCCGGTCAGGGGCATGGACCTTGGTGGCGGGCACATCCCCGATTGGGGGGCGTGCAGGAGGCAGCTGGTCGGTGTATCTCTCTCTCTCATCGATGTTTCTGGCTCTCTGTCCTTCTCCCTGTCTAAAAAAATCAATAAAATATATTTGAGAAAAAGAAAAGAGAAATTCCAATGCAGGTCTAAGGAGCAGGCGGTGGAGGAGGCTCTGGCTACGAAAGCGGGGGTGGGGCCCCTTAGTCCTCTCTTGCACACAGTCCAGCTGTGTCAGAGCAAGCTGTCCACCCGTGGTCCAGGGGCTGCGGGCGGGACAGCCCTGCAAACACCCCCATCGGCAAGCGGGATGATTGGGGACCCTGCGGGAGAGCAGCCCTATGCTTTGGCGTGAGGCTTTCCCTCACTTTACTTATTGATTTTTTAAAGAATATGTTTTCTATTGATGGCAGAGAGGAAGGGAGAGAGAGAGAAACAAAAGTGATGAGAGAGAATCTTGGACGGGCTGCCTCCTGCAGGCCCCACACTGGGGATGGAGCCCGAAACCCTGGCATGTGTCCTTGGCCAGAATGGAACTGGGACCCTTCAGTCCAAAGGCTGACGCTCTACCCATTAAGCCAAACCGGCCAGGGCTATTTATTGATCTTTTTTTTAAGTATATATATTTTTTGTTGATTTCAGAGAGGATGAGAGAGAGAGAGAGAGAGAGAGAGAAAGAGAGAGAGAGGGAGGGAGAGAGAAAGGAAAATCAGTGATGAGAGAGAATTATGGATCAGCTGCCTCCTGCACGCCCACTTCTAGGGTATCGACCCTGGATCCCAGGCATGTGCCCTTGACCAGAATCGAACCTGGGATCCTTCAGGCTGCAGGCCGAGGCTCTGTGCACTGAGCCACACCAGCTGGGGCCCACGTTCCCACTTTCAATGATTGGGACCTGATCACAGCATACAAAAAGACCTTTAAAGTCTTCCCAGGTGTTGCTCAGTGGCTAGAGCATCGGCCTGCGGACTGAAGGGTCTCAGGTTCGATTCTGGTCAAGGGCATGTACCTGGGTTGCGGGCACATCCCCAGTTGGGGTGGGGCAGGAGGCAGCTGATGGATGTTTCTCTCATCATCGATGTTTCTAACTATCTCTCTCTCTCTCTTCCTCTCTGTAAAAAAAAAACAACAAAAAAAAAAACCTCAATAAAATACATTAAAAAAAAACACACCAGAAAACAAAGAGACATTAAACCAAGTTCAGTTTGGAATTTCCAAGCAGCTAATTAATGTCAAGCAAGCCAGGGTGGCAAGCCAAGAAGGCCAGGTTTTCTTGTTATTATTGCTTTAAAAACACACACACACACACATTTTTTTTTTTTTATTAATTTCAGAGAGGAAGGGAGTAGGAGAGACAGAAACATCCGCGATGAGAGAGAATCATGGATGAGTTGCCTCCTGCAAGCCCCCTCCTGGGGATCAGCCCAGAACCCGGCGGGAATCGAACCCAGGACCCTTCAGAGGACACTTTTATCCACTGGGCCAAATCGGATATGGCGGGCCCTTTTTTTGTGTTTGTGTGTGTTTTGTTTTGATTTTTTTTTCTATCTGCGCGGCTACTCGAGAGTGTGCGGTAGCCGCGGGCCTGGGGGCTGGCGCTCTGCTCTTAAAGCGGTAGCGCCGTATTTACTCTCCAGACCGGAGTGACCCGCCAGGGCGAAGGGAGGCGCGTCCTCCGGCCGCCGGGTGACCGTCCAGGCGGAAAACAGGCCGCGCCACCTCCCGCCGGGGGTGGGGGCGGGGAAGCACGTGCAGAGCCGGGCCGGGTTGCATCATGAGCTCGCTGGGGCCGCTGCTGCTGCACCCCGGGTTTTTTAGGGTGCCCGTCGCGGCTCTGCACCCTCCCGCCGGGGCCCAGGGAGCCCCGGAGCACGTCCTTTTTTGGGGGGGGCCCTGTAGATGAGGCCCCACGTGCTCTGCTGACTCCCAAGCTCCGAGACTGTGTAAGTGGGGGTGCGTCCCCGGCGGGGTGCAGCCTGGCCTGCAGGCAGGGTCACTCGAGGGCCAGCCCCCCCGTAGACACACGCCTCGTTGGGGGGGCCCCTCCCTCCCCTCCCCCTGCCCGGCCCGCAGCACAACAAACGGCCCAGTGTCCCAGTGGAGAGCAAGCGAGGTGACCGGCTGCAGCGCTGGGCCCAGCCCTGGGCAGACACCAAGTGGGGGGCCGTGGAGGGCAGTTTGTTAAGAATGTCCGGCCCAGCGGACCCCGAGGGAGCAGGGGGCGGGGGAGGGGGGAGCCTGGGTGCCCGGGGCTGGGCCCGCTGAGCCATGGCAACCTCAAACGCGGTGGAAGAATGCCCGCCGCCCGCCGCCTGGGGTGGGGGTGGGGGTGGGGGGCAGGCAGGGAGGGAGGGCCCCTCCCCCACCCGGAGCCCCCACCCCCAGCTGCCGGCCCCCACCCCTGAGTGTCTGAGTCTCCTCTGCCCCCCCCCCCCCCCCAGCACTCTGGGCTTTCCCAGGAGGTGGACTCTGAGGTCGAGCCCCCTCCCCCCTACCTTTTGGGGGAGGGGAGAGTATCGGGGTGCCCTCCGAGCTTGAGGGCGGTGCCCCCGGGCAGGGTGATAGGGTTCAGTGAGGGCGGCCAGCCGGGCGGCCGCTTCTCTGGGGAGGGGGAGGGGAGCGCTCCAGAACAGGCCGGGGTCCCCCTCTCCCGTGGGCACCTTGGGGCGGGGGGTCAAAGGCTGCCTTTGGGACGGGGTTGGGGTTGGCCAGGGGGTTCCCCCCACCTCCCGGGAGGCCTCGGGGAGGGACAGGGTTCGGAGCCTAGGGGGTGGGGGGTCGGGGGAAGGAGCTCGGGGCTGTGCAGGGCGCAGGGTCCCTGCAAGAGAGAAGGGGGGCAGGGGAGAAAGGGGGCAGGGGAGAAGGGGTGCAGGGGAGAAGGAGGGCAGGAGAGAAGGGGGGCAGGGAGAAGGGTCCCTGAAGGAGAGAAGGGGTACAGGGGCGCAGGGGCCCTGCAGGGGAGAAGGGCTGCATGGGGGCGCGAGCGCTCCCCAGAGGCCTTGGGGAGGGGCCCCGAGTCCCGGCCCCGAGGGGGAAGGCGGGCCCGGGGTCCCCCTACCCCCGGGGAGAGAGGCTGCCAGGGGGCCTGGGGGCGGGGCCTGAGCTTGGGGGTGGAGCCTGGATCTGGGGGGCGGGGCCTGGGCCTGCGGTCTGGGCACGGGGCTTGGGGGCGGGGCCTGGCTCTGGGGTCGGGCCGGGTGGCTGGGCCTGGGAGCGGCGACTGGCGCTGGGGACCTGGGCCTGGGGGTGGAGCCCGGCTCTGGGGGCGGGGCCTGGGGGTCTGGGCACGGAGCTTGGGGGCGGGGCCTCGGCCTGGGAGCGGGGCCTGGCTCTGGGGCCGGGCCGGATGGCTGGGCCCGGGGGCGGGGCCTGGGCCCGGGGGCGGGGCCTGGGCGGACCGGCCGCTCCCCCGGAGGTCACCGCCCGCCGGTCCCCCCCCCCGGCCCCGCCCCGGCCCCGCCCCGGCCCCGCCCCCTCCGCCGGGAGCGCGGAGCCGCCCCGCCCGCCGCCGCGCCCTCGCCGCCGCCGCCATTCGCCCCGAAACTTGGCCGCGCGCCCCTGGGCCGGCGGCGGGGGCGGCGGGGAGCGGGCGGCCTCCTCGGCCGCGGCTCGGGCTCGGCTCGGCCCGGCGGCGGCGGCCGGGCGGGGAGCGGCCGGCGGAGGTGAGTGCGCCCGGCGGCGGGGCGGGGCGCGGAGGGCGCGGGGCGCGAACTTGTGGGGCGGGAGGCGCGCTCGGCCCGGGCCTCCGGAGGGCGGTCCTCCGGCCCCGGCCCCCGGTCCCCCCGGTCCCGGCCCCCGGTCCCCCCGGGCCGGCGCGCTCCGGGCGGACAATGCGGCGGGGCCGCCCGGTGCCGGCGGCGCGGGGCGCGGGGCGGGGGCGGGGGCCTTTGTCTGGGGCGGGGTTTGGGGGCCGGGGGTTTGAGGGCCCTGGCCCCGCCCCCGGCGCCCCCTGTCCTCCCACACCCTCCCCGGGGCTGGGGCTCCCCCGGGGGAGGGCGCCCCATTCATCCGCGGACCCGGGGGCGCACGGAGCCCGCGTCCCCGGAAGCTGCCCCGGAAGTGGGGCCCCGAGGGTGACCTGGGGGCGGGGGCGCCCCGTTCCCGGCGGCCGGACCTGTTGCGCGCGGGGAGCCCGGCCCCGCTCCGGGGGGCGTCTTCGGGGTCGGAGGCCTGGGGTGCGGGGCCCCCGCCGGCCTGGGCGCGGTCACGTGCGGCTCCATCCGACCGACCGACCGGGGCGGTTCGCTCCCGGGACGCGCCGCCCAGTCCGGGCTGCGGGGGAGGCGCGGGGCGCGGGGTCCGGTCGGACGGACGGACGGCTGGGAGGAGGTTGCAAAGTTTACAGCCGGGCTTTCCGGGAAAAGACGCGATTTCGGGGGAGGAGGAGGGGGAGAGGTGCTGGGTGTGCGCCCGGGCGGTCCTGGGGACCGTGCGGAACGCTTAGGGCGCGCACGTGTTTGGGGGGGGGTTTGGCCGGGTTTGGGGGCGCTTGGCAGGTTTGGGGGAGCTTGGGCGGGTTCGGCCAAGTTTGGGGGCGCTTGGGCGGGTTTTGGGGGGGGTTGGCATGTTTAGGGGGGGCTTGGCAGGTTTGGGCTGGTTTGACAATGTTGGGGGGGTTTGGCCAGGTTGGGGCGGGTTGGCCAGGTTTGGGGGGATTTGGCCAGGTTTGGGGGGAAACCCGGCGGGAGGGGTGGTTCAGGGATAAAAGTGGAAGCTCATCCCTGAGCTTTTTTTTTTTTTTTTTAATATATTTTATTGATTATTTCACAGAGAGGAAGGGAGAGAGAGAGCTAGAAACATTGATGATGAGAGAGAAACATCGACCGGCTGCCTCCTGCACGCCCCCCACTGGGGATGGAGCCTGTGCCCTTGACCGGGAATAGAACCTGGGACCTCCTGGTTCCTAGGGCGACGCTCTAGCCACTGAGCCACACCGGCCCGCCGGGCACTAGCAGCCCAGGTGGGTGATCACGGAGCAGCTCCGACCCCGCCGTCCATGCTCATCCGGCCGTCAGATGTGTATGGTGCGGACGGGAACCGGGAACCCTGAGGACACACAGTGGGCACCAGTGTGAGGCTGAACTGGGCTGACTGTGTGTGGGTCCTGTGTCCGTGGCGTTGGCTGGCTCCCAGTGATGGGGACGGAGGTGGAGGCGGGAGGCGTTCGCAGAAGAGGCAGGAGGGGGAGCTGGGTGAATGTGGTGGTCGTGTTGTCAATGCTGAGCTCTGGAATTTTCTGGATCATCCCGGTTCTCCACGGGGGGCCGGTGGGAGAGCCTGAGGGAGCCGCCTGAGTGTCCAGTCCACGCACCGGGCCCCGTTTCGGGAAGGTGGGGGAGTGGGGAGGGGGGTCCGGAGAAACACATCCGGGACTGGCGTTCTGGAGGCCGTGTGTGTGTGTGTGTGTGTGTGTGTGTGTGTGTGTGTGTGTGTGGTGCGGGCAGAGCTGGGGGTGCGCCCGGAAGGCGGGGCGCAGGAATGGGCCTGGGGCAGCCATGCTCCGGCCACTCGGGCCGCTTGGTGCCAGGACTCCACACAGGCTTTTCCGAGTCCGAGAACCATGCCCGGCGAACGCCCGGCTCACCCTTCTGTCACCGGCCGCCTCTGGCTGGCGGGGTCACGGAAGCATCCTAGGCCGAGGGCCTGGCTTCTGGTCCGTTCCTGGCACCTTGGGTGATTATGAGGGAGCAAAAGCTGTGCCCTGTTTCGGGGCCCTCCTTGGCCCTGGCACCAGGGCAGGTAAACCTGGATTTGGGGGCCACCCTGCTTTAGCTCAGAGGCTCTGAGGGACCTTGCGATTGAGGGCAGTGGGGTGTGCAGGGCGCTCAGGGCTGGTCCTCCTGGCCCCCAGCTCAGAGGGGAGGGAGCCCGCGATTGAGGGCAGCTGGTGTGCAGGAAGTGTGCCTGGGGCCGGTCCTCCTGGCTCCCAGAGGGCAGGGACCGGTGGTGGCCTGTCCATGTCTTTGGGCGAATCGGCCTTGTCGTGGAGAAAGCAGAGGCAGGCAGTGGAGCCTCCGCGGAGGCGAGGAGCCGGGGTTATTCTGGTGCCTGCAGCCCAGCTCCCTGCGCCCCTCCTCCCTGCAGGCAGGGAGTTGGCGTGGAACCGTCTCTGTTCCTCAGGGTGGCTGGTCCCCCTCTGTGCAGTGCGATTTCAGGGTTGGATTCCGTGTACACACACACACACACACACACACACGTTCTCTGTTTTCCGAATCTGTGTAAGAGGATGGATGTCAGCACAGGCGTAGGTCTTTGCGATTCGAGAATCAGCCCAGAGCTGGGTGCTCTCCCTCGGTGGCTCCTGGATTGTCATCCCTTCCCCACCGGGACCCGGGACCCGGGACCCGGGCGGAGGGGAGAATATCGGCCGTCCTGCTGGGGCTGCCAGAAGTTTGCGGTCTCCTCGGCCGGGGCCTCTGTCTCGCTGCCGGTGGGGGGTGTTTTGATGCCCTGACAGAGAACATTCCGGAACCTTGAAGACACTGAACATGGAAACTGTGTCAGCAGTTTCACGCGTGTCCGGGCGCTGACCTGAGCAGCACGTGGGCTGGGAAACGGAGTTGTGTTTGCGTTTGCCGGCTGCAGACGGGCCGGGCTCCTGGCTTGTGCCTGAGTTTCGCCTGGGGCCGTGATTTCCGAATTCTGTGACCTCACGGGGAACGGCGTGTTTTCCACAGGGAAGCGCCCTGGGCCTGGCCTGGCGGTCTGGCTGCTGGGTGATCTGTGACCCGTGTGCGTCCTCACGGCGCTGACCCCACCTCCACGGGCGAGGCTTTTGGTTGGGGAAAGGGCTGATGCTTAAATTTGTCGGTGGGAGAGGTTGGTGGGGCCTGGATGGTGTGGCTCAGGGGTTGAGCGCTGACCTGAGAACCAGGAGGTCCCGGGTTCGATTCCCGGTCAAGGGCACAGGCCCGGTTTGCAGGCTCCATCCCCAACAGGGGGCGTGCAGGAGGCGGCCGGTCCATGGTTCGTTCTCCTCATGGATGTTTCTCTGTCTCCGTCTCTCTCTCAAATAAATAAAAACATACTTTTGAAAAGAATATGGGTGTTTAAAAAAAAAATCCTCACTGAGGATATTTTCCCATTGATTTTTAAGTTTTATTTCATTTTAAACATTTTATTGATTTTTTACAGAGAGGAAGGGAGAGAGAGAGCTAGAAACGTCGATGAGAGAGAAACATCAACCAGCTGCTGCTTGCACACCCCCCACCGGGGATGTGCCCGCCACCAATGTCCATGCCCTTGACCAGGAATCGAACCCGGGACCTTTCAGTCCGCAGACCGACGCTCTACCGCTGAGCCACACCGGTTTCGGCTCCCAGTGATTTTTAGAGAGTTGGTGTGGGTCGTGTGTCTCTCTGTTGCTGATTTCAGAGAGGAAGGGAGAGAGTGGTAGAAATATCGATGATAGAAGCATGCATCGGCCCCTGCACGCCCCCTATTGGGGATGGAGCCTGCAAACTGGGCCTGTGCCTTTGACTGGAATCGAACCCTGGCCTCGGTTCTCCGAGCACAGGCGGGGCTCCGGGGACGGAGACTGCAGGCGCTGACCATTTCCCTTCCATACAGCGTTCTCCTGTGGGTGCGTTATCGGTTCGTCACAGGCGCGGACCCAAGTCACACAAATAGGCAGAGAGGTGCGGTGTGCCGTCCCGCGAAGGTGGCGTCTTCTGTAACCTTGGCAACGGCCGGAAGTGGACCCTGCCCGGGACCCTGGCCCAGCCTACGTCCACTGCATCTGCGTGCTCTCGCGTTAGCGTTCCCCGTTCTCCGTGTCCGCGTGCTCTCTTAACGTTCCCATGTCCTCCTGCACCTGCCTTAACGTTCCCCGTGTCCGCATGCTCTCGCCTTAACGTTCCCTCTGACTGCATGCTTTGGCTTTAGGTTCCCCGTGTCTCATGTGCTCGCATTAACGGTCCCTGTATCCACGTGCTCTTGCCGTAAGTTCCCCATGTCTGTGTGTGCTTGCATTAACGTTCCCCGTGACCGTGTTTACTCGCTTTAGGTTCCCCATGTCCGTGTGCTCTGGTCTTAACGTTCTTCGTGTCTGCAAGCTCTCGCCTTGACGTTCCCTGTGTCCTCGTACACCAGCTTTAGCGTGCTCTCGCCTTAGCGTTCCCCGCGTCCGCGTGCTCTGGCCTTAGCGTTCCCCGCGTCCCCGTGCTCTGGCCTTAACGTTCCCCGCGCGTCCGCGTGCTCTCACCTTAGCGTTCCCCGCGTCCGCGTGCTCTCGCCTTAGCGTTCCCCGCGTCCGCGTGCTCTCACCTTAGCGTTCCCCGCGTCCGCGTGCTCTGGCCTTGACGTTCCCCGCGTCCGCGTGCTCTGGCCTTGACGTTCCCCGTGTCCGCGTGCTCTCGCCTTACCGTTCCCCGCGTCCGCGTGCTCTCACCTTAGCGTTCCGCGTGTCCGTGTGCTCTGGCCTTAACGTTCCCGGTGTCTGCGTGCTCTCACCTTAGCGTTCCCCGCGTCCGCGTGCTCTCACCTTAGCGTTCCCCGCGTCCACGTGCTATGGCCTTGACGTTCCCCGCGTCCGCGTGCTCTGGCCTTGACGTTCCCCGTGTTCTTGTGCTCTGGCCTTAGCGTTCCCGGTATCCGCGTGCTCTGGCCTTAACCTTCCCCGCGTCCGCGTGCTCTCGCCT
The DNA here is from genome assembly GCA_963693515.1 of Pipistrellus nathusii. Classification (NCBI taxonomy): domain Eukaryota; kingdom Metazoa; phylum Chordata; class Mammalia; order Chiroptera; family Vespertilionidae; genus Pipistrellus; species Pipistrellus nathusii. Next base: position 105,192,665 of record OY882879.1, on the reverse strand, counting down.
TGACGTTCCCCGTGTCCTCATGCACCAGCTTTAGCGTGCTCTCACCTTAGCGTTCCCCGTGTCCGCGTGCTCTGGCCTTAAATTTCCCCGCGTCCGCGTGCTCTGGCCTTAATGTTCCCGGTGTCTGCGTGCTCTCACCTTAGCGTTCCCCGCGTCTGCGTGCTCTGGCCTTGGCGTGTCCGTCCTCCCCCCCGCCCCCCCCCCCCCCCCCCCCCCCCCCCGTCCGCGTGCTCTGGCCTTAACCTTCCCCGTGTCCGGGTGCTCTGGCCTTAGCGTTCCCCGCTTCTGCGTGCTCTCGCCTTAACCTTCCCGGTGTCCACGTGCACTGGCCTTAGCGTTCCCCGCGTCCGCGTGCTCTGGCCTTAGCGTTCCCCGTGTCCGCGTGCTCTCACCTTAGCGTTCCCCGCGTCCGCGTGCTCTCACCTTAGCGTTCCGGGTGTCTGCGTGCTCTCACCTTAGCGTTCCCCGCGTCCGCGTGCTCTCACCTTAGCGTTCCCCGCGTCCGCGTGCTCTCACCTTAGCGTTCCGGGTGTCTGCGTGCTCTCACCTTAGCGTTCCCCGTGTCCGCGTGCTCTGGCCTTGACGTTCCCCGCGTCCGCGTGCTCTGGCCTTAACCTTCCCCGCGTCCGCGTGCTCTGGCCTTGACGTTCCCCGTGTCCTCATGCACCAGCTTTAGCGTGCTCTCACCTTAGCGTTCCCCGCGTCTGCGTGCTCTCACCTTAGCGTTCCCCGCGTCTGCGTGCTCTGGCCTTGGCGTGTCCCCCCCCCCCCCCCCCCCCCCCCCCCCCGCGTGCTCTCGCCTTAACCTTCCCGGTTTCCTCGTGCTCTGGCCTTAACGTTCCCCGCGTCCGCGTGCTCTCGCCTTAGCGTTCCCCGCGTCCGTGTGCACCCGCCTCACGTCCCCCCGGGCTCGCGTGCACTGGTCCCTGGTTGGCTTGCAAGGCAAGCGGGAGTCCTCCCTCCCTTGGGTCACCTCGACCTTGACCTGCCGCAGTGGGTGTGCAGGCGCTTGCTCTGGGGGGTTGTGGCTGGATGTGCAGCTGCGTGCGGGGTGTGGGGTCGTCCCTTTGTTTCCGAAGCTGAAGTAAGACAGACATTTCCTCGGAGCTCCTGCAGACTGAGGAGAGAACATGGGGGGACGGGGGAGATGGGGGGCCACTTCCCCCAGGCTGGAGTCACACCGTGGGCGTGTTACTGCATGGGCCACGATTTCTCTTCCTGTTTACTTTTGTTTTTTAAGGACATTTTTGTTGATTTCAGGGAGGAAGGCAGGAGAGACACACACACACATCAGTGATGAGAGAGAACCCTTGATCGGCTGCCCCCCACCACGGGTGAAGCCCACCACCCGGGCCTGTGCCCTTGACCGGGAATCGAACCCGGGACCTCCTGGCTCCTGGGTCGCTGCTCAGCTGCTGAGCCCCGCCGGCCGGGCGCCTGTCCCTCCTTTTGCAAGTGGACGAGGCAGCGCCCTCCTCGCTTCGGTGCTGGGACCCCAGGCCCGGTGGGGTGGCCGCCCTCGGACCTCACGGGGAACCGGACCGGGCGTCTGCCACTGGCCCTGCTCGGCCGGCGGAGCTGGCAGCCCGCCCTGCAGCGGACACAGCCCCGTCCCCCGGGAGCGGCGGTGGCACTGCCCTGCCCGCGGCTGCCCGGGTGGACACGCAGCCGCTGGCTGTGGCCTGAGGAGCCGGGCTCGGCTCCCGGCTGGCACGGGGAGACGCGATGGCACTGGAAGGTCCGCTCGGCGTGGCTGGTGCCAGGCCCCTGACGTCACCCGCAGAGGCCGGGCCCGCCGGTGAAATAGACACGGTTTGGCAGTGGCCGGTGTGGCTCAGTGGGTGGACAGAGCCTCAGCCTGCAGACTGCTGGGCTCCGGGTCTGGTTCTGGTCGAGGGCATGGGCCTGGGTGGCAGGCTCCTTCCCTGGGCCTGGTCGGGCGCGTGCAGGGGGCAACCAATCTCTCTCTCTCTTTCTCTCTCTCTTTCTCTCTCTCTCCTCCCCCCCCATGCACTCTCTAAAACGCAATGGAAAAGTACCTCCGGGAGAGATTAATTAAAAAAAAAAAATAGGGATGGCCAGGACAGCCAGGTTTGGGGGTGGGGGGCAGTGACTGGAGGGCACAGGCCTGGCTGTGGGGCGTGAGGGGGTTACTCGAAGGCTGATGGTGCCGATGAGGGGGCACAGCCGGATATTCTGGGGCAGCTGCAGGCGCCCAGCTGGCCTGGCTCCGTGGTTGCGCGTCGACCTAGGAACCAGGAGGTCAGGGTTCGATTCCCGGTCCAGGGCACAGGCCCGGGTTGCAGGCTCCATCCCCCGTCGGGGGCGAGCAGGAGGCGGCCGGTCCATGATTCTCCCTCATCCTGGATCGTTTGTCTCTTCCTCCCTGAAATCGATAAAAAATATATTTAAAAAAGAAGAAAAAAGAAAAACAACAAAAAAGTGGTTTGCTTATTTATTGTTACGATGTGTAAAATATACTTTGATGGCTATCAGAGAGGGAGAGAGAGAAACGTCGGTGATGAGAAGGAATCATGGATCGGCTGCCTCCTGCAAGCCTCCCACTGGGGATGTGCCAGCAGCCAAGGTCGATTCCCTTGAGCGGAATCGAACCCGGGAACCTTCTGTCCGCAGGCCGATGCTCTACCCACTGAGCCACACTGGCCAGGGCAGGGCGAGCTGGGTTCGGACGGCACCGTGGCCGCCCGGGTCCTCCCCTGCTGACCCAGTTGCAGAGCTGCCAGCACTCGATGGAGGGGAGCCCGCTGGCCGCCCCGAGGGACCTAAAAATAGCTCATTGAGGAGCGGCCCGCGCAGCTGTGGCCTGGTCATGGCTCGGGGCCGCGGGGAGGAGGAGGCGGGACTGGCCTGGCCTCCGTCCCGGGTCCGATGCTGCTTCTCTAGGGATTGTCTCCCCTCGCCTCGCCCCACGGCCCCGCAAGGGACTGGACGGCAGAGTGGATGCGCCTGAGGCCGCCCCCAGGCCGTTCCCAGGTTCATGGCAGCAGCCAGGGGGCACCTTCACCCGGGAGGTTGGGGTTCGATTCCCGGTCAAGGGCACAGGCCTGGGTGGCGGGCTCGATCCCCAGTGCGGGCGTGCAGGAGGCAGCCAGTCCGTGGTTTTCTCTCACCGGGTGTTTTTTTGTTTTTTTCTCTTTTTTTAATATTATTGATTTTTTGCAGAGAGGAAGGGAGAGGGAGAGAGAGTCAGAAACATCGATCAGCTGCCTCCTACACACCCCCTACTGAGGATGTGCCTGCAACCAGGGTACATGCCCTTGACTGGAATCGAACCCGGGACCCTTCAGTCCACAGGCCGACGCTCGATCCACTGAGCCAAACTGGTTTTGGCTCATCATGGATGTTTCTGTCTGTCTCTCCCTTTCTCCCTTCCTATCTCTGAAAGCAATTTAAAAGGAACTTATCTATGCTAATAATCCGTACTAGTAAAAGGGTAATATGCTGATTAGGAAATGTTCTGGATGTCCTTCCGGACAAAGCCATGGTGGCAGAGGTGGTGAGGGGCAATCAGGCCAGGAGGGGAGGGCAGTTGGGGGCAAACAGGCTGGTCGGGGGGGGGGGCAGTTGGGGTGAGCAGGCCAGCTGGGGGTCCATTGGGAGTGGACAGGCTGGCAGGCTGAGCGGTTAGGGGCAATCAGGCAGGTGAGCAGTTAGGAGCTAGTCCCGGATTGTGAGAGGGATGTCGAACCAGCATCGGCCGGTGTTTATAAAGTCCTCACTGAGCGTGTTTGTCCCGGGTGGCAGCTGGCTCTGCGGGCGAGGGGTGTGGGCAAACGGCACACACCTGTCTGCTCCGCGCACCTTCCCGTCGATCCTCCGTTAAAAATCGAGCCGTTTTCAAAAGTGCTTCCCTGTTCCTGCCTTGCGGGCCTGTTTACTTTTCTTCAGCGTGGACAGACAAACAAAAAAACAGTAGTTTCTCCTGGTTTGGCTCCTGCTGCTGATTCATTTTGTTTCATTCATTTATTTTTATGATTATTTCTACTGATTTCAGAGAGGAAGGGAGAGAGCTAGAGAGAGAGACATCCATGATGAGAGAGAATCAGTGATCGGCTGCCTCCTGCACGTCCCCTGCTCGGAGGGGGGTGGGGGGGATCAAGCCTGCAACTCAGGCACGTGCCCTGGGCCGGAATCGAAGTCCAAAGGCCGATGCTCTGTCCGCTGAGCCACACCAGCCAGGGCTGCTGGTGTGTTTTAAACGCTCACCTGCCAGGCGCCTGCTGTGCACCGGGCTCCGAGCATGAATGGAAGTGGTTCCTGGTGAGGCCTGGAGACTGCAGACTCGGGGGGCCCTGGGGGAGCCCGGGACCCACCGTCCTCCCTCCTCCCCTCCACTATCCCCTGGAAATCATCGCCAACGCGCTGTCGGGGGCGGGCTCCCCGGCCAGCAGACAGACAGGGGTGAGGCGGAATGAGTGAAGGGCCTCGATGGGACCCGCGGGCAAGTGTGTGGAGGGCTGCGTGTGGCTGCGTGTTCTGGACGCGGAGCAGAGCCTGGCGGCGTGGACGCCGCGGCCTCACTCTGGGTGTGTTTTGTGGGCAGGTGACAGAGACGCCAGAAGAGCGGCCTGCACGCACACGGGGCCCCGCCCGCACCCGCCCGCACGCCCGCCCCGGCTCTGGTGAGTGACGCTGCAGCCATGGCTCAGGGGTCAGGAGGTGCCGCCCGCCTCTTCCTGTTTCCCGGGGGGAGTTCAATGGCGTGACACTGGCGGGGCGTGTGGGAGCCACTGAGCATTGACCAAATCCCAACCGTGCTGCCCCCACCCCACGGGGCTCAGGGGCTGACATTGACCTGGGAACCAGGAGGTCACGGTTTGATTCTGGTCGAGGGCACAGGCCCGGGTTGTGGGCTTGATCCCCAGTGTGGGACGTGCAGGAGGCGGCCGATCCGCTTCTTCGTCTGGGGGAAATAGAACTTCCTGTGGTGGAAATGCACCTTCCTGTGGAGGAACCCCGCTTCCTGTGGGGCAAACACATGTTCCTGTGGGGGACACGCACTTTCCTGTGGTGTAATCATTCTTCCTATGGGGGAAATAGAACTTCCTGTGGTGGAAATGCACCTTCCTGTGGAGGAACCCCGCTTCCTGTGGGGCAAACACATGTTCCTGTGGGGGACACGCACTTTCCTGTGGTGTAATCATTCTTCCTATGGGGGGAAACACACCTCCCTCTGGGAGAAATCACCTTCCTACAGGGAGATACTAATTCTTATGGGGGAATGAACCTTCCTGTGGGAGAGCTCTTCCTTTATGGGGGATACACACATTCCTGAGGAGTAACCATTCTTCCTGTGGGGGAAACACAACTTCCTGTTGGGTAACCCTTCTTCCTCTGGGGGAAACACACCTTCCTATGGGGGAAATACAACATCCTGTGGGGGAAGTGCACCTTCCTGTGGGGGAAATACAACTTTCTGTGGGGGAAATGTATCTTCCTGTGGGATAACTCTTCTTCCTTTGGGGGAAATAGAATTTCATTTGGTGGAAGTGCTCCTTCCTGTGGAAGAACTCTTCTTCCTGTGGGGGAAATAAAACTTCCTATGGGGGAAAAGCCTCTTCCTGTGGGGTAATCTTTCTATGGGGGAAACACACCTTCCTATGGGGGAAATACAACTTCCTGTGGGGGAAATATACATTCTTGTGGGAGAACCCTTCTTCCTGTGGGGAAACACTTCTTCATGGGGGAAAAATCATCTTACTGTAAGGGAAATATACCTTCCTGTGAAAGAACCCTACTTACTGTGGGGGAAATACAACTTCTGTGGGGGAAGTGCACCTTCCTGTGGGGAACCCTTCTTCCTGTGGGAGAAATACAATTTCTATTGGGAAAAAGCACCTTCCTGTGGGGAAAAAACACCTTCCTGTGGAGGAAACACACCTACGTGTGGAGAAAACACACGTTCCTGTGGGACAAGCACACATTCCTGTGGGACAAACACGTTTCTATGGGGGAGCCCTTCCTATGGGTTACATACATTTTCCTGTGGAGTAACCCTTCTTTCTCTGTGGGAAACACAGCTTCCTATGGGGGATATGCAACTTCCTGTGGGGGAAACGCACCTTCCTGTGGGGGAAACGCACCTTCCTGTGGGGGAAATGCATTTTCCTGTGGGGGAACTCATTTTCCTATGGGGACACCCACTTTCCTGTAGGGGAAACTCTTTTTCCTATGGGTGACAGGAACTTTCCTGTGGTGTAACCATTCTTCCTCTGAGGGAAATCACTTTCCTACAGGGAGATACTAATTCTTATGGGGGAATGAACCTTCCTGTGGAAGAGCTCTTCCTTTATGGGGGATACACACATTCCTGAGGAGTAACCATTCTTCCCGTGGGGGAAACACAACATAAAACACACATTTCTGTAGGGTAATCCTTCTTCCTGTGGGGGAAACAAACCTTCCTGTGGGGGAATTACAACTTCTATGGGGGAAATGCACCTTTCTGTGGGGTAACCCTTCTTCCTGTGGGGAAATACAAATCCACTGAGGGAAATGCTCCTTCCTGTTAGGAACCCTTCTTCCTGTGGGTGAAGCACCTTCCTGTGGGGAAAATGTACCTTCCTGTGGGTATCCCTACTTCCTTTGTGGGGAAATATAACTTCCTGTGGAGGAAACACATATTCCTTTCGGGGGAACCCTTCTTCCTGTGGAAGAAACACACCTTCCTGTGGTAAGCCTTCTTTCTGTGGGAGAAGCATATCTTCCTACGGGCAAAATATAACTTCCTATGGGGGAAGTGAACCGTTCTGTGGGGGAATCACACCTTCCTGTGGGGGAAATACAACTTTTTGTGGGGGGACGCTTCTTCCTGTCACGAAATGCACCTTCATGTCACGAAATGCACCATCCTTTGAGGAACCTTTCTTCCTGTGGGGTAAACACACATTCCTGTAGGGGAAATACAACTTCCTGTAGGGGAACGCTTTTTCCTGTGAGAACCCTTCTTCCTGTGGGGGAAACATACCATCCTGTGGGGGAAATACAACTTTCTGTGGGGCAATGAATCTTCCTGTGGTGGAAATGCACCTTCCTGTGAGGAATCCTTCTTTCTGTCGGGGAAAGAAACCTTCCTGTGGGGGATACACATATTTCTGTGGGGGAACTCTTCTTCCTGTGGGGGAAAGACACCTTTCTGTGGTAAGCCTTCTTTTTGTGGAGGAAACACACCTTCCTATGGGCAAAATACAACTTCCTAGGATGGAAATGAACCTTTCTGTGGGGGAATCAAACCTTCCTGTGGGGGAAATACAACTTCCTGTGGGGAAACACTTCTTCCTGTGGGGGCAATACAACTTCCTGTGGGGGAAACACACCTTCCTGTGGTTAGCCTTCTTTTTGTGGGGGAAACACACCTTTTTACGGGCAAAATACAACTTCCTATGGGGGATGTGAACCTTCCTGTGGGGGAAACACACCTTCTGTGGGGGCAATACAACTTCCTGTGGGGGAAATGCTCCTTCCTGTTAGGAATCTTTCTTCCTGTGGTGGAAACATACTTTCCTGTATGGGAAATACAACTTCCTCTGGGGGAATTCTTTTTCCTGTGGGGAACTCTTCCTGCTGTGGGAGAAACACACCTTTCTGTGGGTGAATTACAACTTTCTGTGGGGCAATGAATTTTCCTGTGGGGGTAATGCACCTGCCTGTGAGGAACCCTTCTTTCAGTGGGTGAAACACACTTTCTTGTGGGGGAAATGGAACTTCCTTTGGGGGAACACTTCTTCCTGTGGGGGCAATACAACTTCCTGTGTGGGAAGTGCACCTTCCTGTGAGGAACCTTTCTTCCTGTGGTGGAAACACACCTTCCTGTTGGGAAATACAACTTCCAGTGGGGGAAACACATATTCCTGTGGAGGAACCCTTCTTCCTGTGGGGGAAACACACCTTCCTGTGGGTGAATTACAACTTTCTGTGGGGCAATGAACTTTCCTGTGGCGATAATGCACCTGCCTGTGAGGAACCCTTCTTTCAGTGAGTGAAACACACTTTCTTGTGGGGGAAATGGAACTTTCTGTGTGGGAAACATCTTACTGTTGGGAAATACAACTTCCAGTGGGGGAAACACATTCCTGTGGAGGAACCCTGCTTCCTGTGGGGGAAACACACCTTCCTACGGGCAAAATACAACCTCCTAAGGGGGAAATGAACATTTTTGTGGTGGAAATACAACTTCCTGTGGGGGAACGCTTCTTCCTGTGGAGGCAATACAACTTCCTGTGGGGGAAATGCACCCTTCTATGAGGAACCTTTCTTTTTTGGGGGAAACACACCTTGCTGTAGGGGAAATACAACTTTCTGTGGGGGAAACACACCTTCCTGTGAGGAACCCTTCTTCCTGTAGGGGAAACAAACCTTCCTGTTGGGGAAATACTACTTCCTGTGCGGGAACAATTCTTCCTGTGGGGGCAGTACAACTACCTGTGGGGGAAATGCAACTTTCTATGGGGCAATGAACCTTCCTGTGGAGGAAATGCACCTTCCTTTGAGGAACCTTCTTCCTGTGGGGGAAACAAACCTTCCTATGGGGGAAATTCATCTTCCTGTTGGGAAATACAACTTCCTGTGGGAAAAGCACATATTCCTGTGGGGGAACCCTTATTCCTGTGGGGGAAACACACCTTCCTGTGGTAAGCCTTCTTTTTGGGGAGGAAAGACACCTTCCTACGGGCAAAATACAACTTCCTATGGGGGAAATGAACCTTTCTGTGGGGGAAATGCACCTTCCTGTGGGGGAAGGTTTCTTCCTGTGGAGGCCATACAACTTCCTGTGGGGGAAATGCACCTTTCTTTGAAAAACCTTTCTTCCTGTGGGGGAAACACACCATCCTGTGGGGGGAATACAACTTTCTGTGGGGCAATGAACCTTCCTGTGGTGGAAATGCACCTTCCTGTGAGGAACCCATCTTCCTGTGGGGGAAAGAAACCTTCCTGTGGGGGAAACACACCTTTCTGTGGGGAAATGCACCTTCCTGTGGGGGAATTGCACCATCCTTTGGGAGAATTGCAACTTCATGTCAGGGAAATGCACCTTTCTTTGAGAAACCTTTCTTCCTGTGTGGGAAACACACTTTCCTGTGGGGGAAATAAACTTCCTGTGAGGAATATTTCTTCCTGTGAGGGAAACACGTTTTCCTGTAGGGGAAATACAACTTCCTGTAAGGGAATGTTTTTTTCCTGTATGGAACCCTTCTTCCTCTGGGGGAACATATCTTCTTGTGGGGGAAATACAACTTTCTGTGGGGGAACGCTTTTTCCTGTGAGGAACCTTTCTTCATGTGGAGGAAACACATCTTCCTGTACGGGAAATACATCTTCCTGTGGGGGAAACAAACCTACCTGTGGGGGAAATGCATCTTCTTGTGTGGGAGATACAACTTCCTGTGGGGGAAACAATCCTTGCTTTGCGGAAATGCATCTTCCTGTGGGGGAAACACACCTTCCTTTGGGGGAAATGCACCCTTCCGTGGGGGCAATACAACTTTCTATGAGGAAAATGCACCTTCCTGTGGGGGCAATACAACTTCCTGTGGGGAAATGCACCTTCCTTTGAGTAACCTTTCTTCCTGTGGGAGAAACACACCTTCCTGTAGGGGAAATACAACTTCCTGTGGGGGAAACACACCATCCTGTGGGAGATATACAACTTTATGTGGGGCAGTGAACCTTCCTCTGGTGGAAATGCACATTCCTGTGAGGAACCCTTCTTCCTGTGGGGGAAACAAACATTCCTGTGGGAGAAATGCATCTTTCTGTGGGGGAAATGCACCTTTTTTTTGAGGAACCGTTCTTCCTGTGGGGAAAACACATATTTCTGTAGGGGGAAAAAAATTTTTGTGGGAGAACGCATTTTTATCTGTGGAACTCTTCTTCCTGTGGGGGAAACACAACATCTTGTGGGGGAAATGCAACTTTCTTTGGGGCAATGAACCTTCCTGTGGGGGAAACAAACCTTCCTGTGGGGGAAATGCCTCTTCCTGTTGGGAAATACAACTTCCTGTGGGGGAAACACATATTCCTGCGGGGGAACTTTTCTTCCTGGGGGAAAACACACCTTCCTGTGGTAAGCCTTTTTTGTTTGGAGGAAAGACACCTACCGGCAAAATCCAACTTTCTATTGGGGAAATGAACCTTTCTGTGAGGGAATCACACCTTCCTGTAGGGGAAATACAACTTTCTCTGGGGCAATGAACCTTCCTGTAGGGGAAATGCACCTTCCTGTGAGGAACCCTTCTTCCTGTGGGGGAAACACACTTTTCTGTAGGGGAAATAAACTTCCTGTGAGGAACCTTTCTTCCTGTGGGGGAAACACATCTTCCTGTGGAGGAACGCTTTTTCCTGTGCAGAACCATGTTTCCTGTGGGGGAAACACACCTTCGAGTTGGGGAATTGTACCTTCCTGCGAGGAATCCTTCTTCCTTGGGGGAAGCACACTTTCCTATGAGGGAAATACAACTTTCTGCGGGGGACTCTTTGTCCTGTCGACAAAATGCAACTTTTTTTGTAGTGACTCTTCTTCCTCTGGAGAAAATAAAACTTTCTGTGGGAGAAATGTACCTTCTTGAGGTAATCTCTTCTTTTTGTGAGGAAATACAGTTTTCAGCGAAGGAAATACAACTTTCTGTGGGGGAACGCTTCTTCCTGTGGGGGCAATACAACTTCCTGTAGGGGAAATGCACCTTTCTGTGAGGAACCTCTCTTCCTGTTGGGGAAACACATTTTCCTGTATGGGCAATACAACTGCCTGTGGGGGAAATGCACCTTCCTGTGAAGAACCTTTCTTCCTGTTGGGGAAACACATTTTCCTGTAGGGGAAATACAACTTCCTTTAAGGGAATGCTTTTTCCTGAAGGAAATCAATACTCCTGTGGGGGAAACATATCTTCCTGTGAGGGAAATCCAACTTCCTGTAGGGGAACGCTTTTTCCTTGTAGAACCCTTCTTCGTGTGGGGGAAACAGACCATCTGGTGAGGGAAATATCACTTTCTGAGGGGCATTGAACATTCCTTTGGGGAAATGCCCCTTCCTGTTAGGAACCCTTCTTCCTGTAGGGGAAAGAAACCTTCCTGTAGGGGAAATGCATCTTCCTGTGCGGGAAACACACCTTCCTGTGGGGGAAATACTCCTTTTTTTGAGGAACCTTTCTTCATGTGGGGGAAACACCCCTTCCTGCAGGGGAAATACAACTTTCTATGGGGCAATGAACCTTCTTGTAGGGGAAATGCACCTTGCTGTGAGGAACCCTTCTTCCTGTGGAGGAAAGAAACCTTACTGAGGGGGAAATGCATCTTCCTGTGGGGGAAAGAAACCTTCCAGTGGGAGAAATGCACCTCTTTTTTTTTTTTTTTTTTTGATAAAATATATTTTATTGATATTTCACAGAGAGGAGGAACGGAGAGAGAGAGAGAGAGCTACAAATGTCGATGAGAGAGAAACTTCAACCGGCTGCCTCCTGCACACCCCCCACCGAGGATGTGCCCGCCACCAATATACATGCCCTTGATCGGAATCGAACCTGGGACCCTTTATTCCGCAGACCAACGCTCTACCACAAAGCCAAACCGGTTTTGGCGGAAATGCACCTTTTTTTGAGGGACTTTTCTTCATGTGGGGGAAACAACGCTTCCTTTAGGGGAAATATAACTTTCTTTGGGGCAATGAACCTTCCTGTGGGGGAAATGCAACTTCCCGTGAGGAACCCTTCTTCCTGTGGGAGAAACACACTTTCCTGTAGGGGAAATAAACTTCCTGTGAGGAACCTTTTTCCTGTGGGGGAAACACATCTTCCTGTGGAGGAACGCTTTTTCCTGTGCGTAACCTTTTTTTCTTGTGGGGGAAACACACTTTCCAGTGGGGGAATTGTGCCTTTCTGCGAGGAATCCCTTCTTTTTTGGGGGAAGCACACTCTCCTATGAAGGAAATACAACTTCCTGCGGGGGACTCTTTGTCCTGTCGACAAAATGCCACTTTTTTTGGAGTGACTCTTCTTCCTCTGGAGAAAATAAAACTTTCTGTGGGAGAAATGTACCTTCTTGAGGTAATCTCTTCTTTTTGTGAGGAAATACAGTTTTCAGTGAAGGAAATACAACTTCCTGTGGGAGAACGCTTCTTCCTGGGGGGGCAATACAACTGCCTGTGGGGGAAATGCACCTTCCTGTGAAGAACCTTCCTTCCTGTTGCGGAAACACATTTTCCTGTAGGGGAAATATAACTTTTTGTAAGGGAATGCTTTTTCCTGAAGGAAACCAATGCTCCTGTGGGGGAAACATATCTTCCTGTAGGGGAAATCCAAATTCCTGTAGGGGAACGTTTTTTCCTGTGGAGAACCCTTCTTCGTGTGGGGGAAACAGACCATCCTGTGGGGGAAATACCACTTTCTGTGGGGTATTGAACCTTCCTTTGGGGAAATGCACCATCCTGTGAGGAACCCTTCTTCCTGTGGAGGAAAGAAACCTTACTAAGGTGGAAATGCATCTTCCTGTGGGGGAAACACACCTTCCTGTGGGGGAAATGCACCTCTTTTTTAAAAAAAATAAATTATATTTTATTGATATTTCACAGAGAGGAGGAAGGAAGAGAGATAGAGAACTAGAAATGTCGATGAGAGAAAAACTTCAACCAGCTGCCTCCTGCACACCCCCCACCGAGGATGTGCCGGCCACCAATATACATGCCCTTGATCGGAATCGAACCTGGGACCCTTCTTCCTGTGGGTGAAACACACTTTCCTGTAGGGGAAATAAACTTTCTGTGAGGAACCTTTCTTCCTGTTCGGGAAACACATCTTCCTGAGGAGGAACGCTTTTTCCTGTGCGGAACCGTTTTTCCTGTGGGGAAACACACCTTCTAGTGGGGGAATTGTACCTTCCTTCGAGGAATCTTTCTTCCTTGGGGGAAGCACAGTTTACTATGAAGGAAATACAATTTCCTCCGTGGGACTGTCCTGTCAACAAAATGCAACTTTTTTTGGAGTAACTTTTCTTCCTCTGGGGAAAATAAAACTTCCTGTGGGGGAAATGTACCTTCTTGAGGTAATCTCTTCTTCCTGTGGGGGAAATACAATTTTCAGTGGGAGAAATACAACTTCCTGTGGGGGAACGCTTCTTCCTGTGGGGGCAATTACAACTTCCTGTAGGGGAAATGCACCTTCCTGTGACGAACCTCTCTCTTCCTGTTGGGGAAACACACCTTCCTGTATGGGCAATACAACTGCCTGTGGGGGAAATGCACCTTCCTGTGAAGAACATCTCTTCCTGTTGGGGAAACACATTTTCCTGTAGGGGAAATACAACTTCCTGTAAGGGAATGCTTTTTCCTGAAGGTAACCAATACACCTGTGGGGGAAACATATCTTCCTGTGAGGGAAATCCATCTTCCTGTAGGGGAACGCTTTTTCCTGTGGGGAACCCTTCTTCTTGTGGGGAAAAGAGACCATCCTGTGGGGGAAATACCACTTTCTGTGGGGTATTGAACCTTCCTTTGGGGAAATGCACCTTCCTGTTAGGAACCCTTCTTCCTTAGGGGAAATAAACCTTCCTGTAGGGGATGTGCATCTTCCTGTGTGGGAAACACATCTTCCTGTGGGGCAAATGGTCCCTTTTTGAGGAACCTTTCTTCATGTGGGGGAAACACCCCTTCCTGCAGGGGAAATACAACTTTCTATGGGGCAATGAACCTTCCTGTAGGGGAAATGCACCGTCCTGTGAGTAACCCTTCTTCCTGTGGAGGAAAGAAACCTTACTGAGGGGGAAATGCATCTTCCTGTGGGGGAAACTCACCTTCCTGTTGGGGAAAGAAACCTTCCTGTGGGGGAAATGCACCTCTTTTTTTTTTTTTAATAAAATATGTTTTATTGATATTTCACAAAGAGGAGGAAGGGAGAGAGATAGAGAGCTAGAAATGTTGATGAGAAACTTCAACCAGCTGCCTCCTGCACACCCCCCCCCCCCCCCCCCCGAGGATGTGCCGGCCACCAATGTACATGCCATGGATCGGAATCGAACCTGGGACCCTTTATTCCGCAGACCAACGCTCTACCACAGAGCCAAACCGGTTTTGGCGGAAATGCACCTTTTTTTGAGGGACCTTTCTTCATGTGGGGGAAACACCGCTTTCTGTAGGGGAAACACAACTTTCTTTGGGGCAATGAACCTTCCTGTGGGAGAAATGCACCTTCCTGTGAGGAACCCTTCTTCCTGTGGGTGAAGCACACTTTTCTGTAGGGGAAATAAACTTCCTGTGAGGAACCTTTCTTCCTGTGGGGGAAACACATCTTCCTGAGGAGGAACGCTTTTTCCTGTGCAGAACCATGTTTCCTGTGGGGGAAACACACCTTCGAGTTGGGGAATTGTACCTTCCTGCGAGGAATCCTTCTTTCTCGGGGGAAGCACACTTTCCTATGAGGGAAATACAATTTTCTGCGGGGGACTCTTTGTCCTGTCGACAAAATGCAACTTTTTTTGTAGTGACTCTTCTTCCTCTGGAGAAAATAAAACTTTCTGTGGGAGAAATGTACCTTCTTGAGGTAATCTCTTCTTTTTGTGAGGAAATACAGTTTTCGGTGAAGGAAATACAACTTTCTGTGGGGGAACGCTTCTTCCTGTGGGGGCAATACAACTTCCTGTAGGGGAAATGCACCTTCCTGTGAGAAACCTCTCTTCCTGTTGGGGAAACACATTTTCCTGTATGGGCAATACAACTGCCTGTGGGAAAAATGCACTTCCTGTGAAGAACTTTTCTTCCTGTTGGGGAAACACATTTTCCTGTAGGGGAAATACAACTTCCTTTAAGGGAATGCTTTTTCCTGAAGGAAACCAATACTCCTGTAGGGGAAACATATCTTCCTGTGAGGGAAATCCAACATCCTGTAGGGGAACACTTTTTCCTTGTAGAACCCTTCTTCGTGTGGGGGAAACAGACCATCTGGTGAGGGAAATACCACTTTCTGAGGGGCATTGAACATTCCTTTGGGGAAATGCCCCTTCCTGTTAGGAACCCTTCTTCCTGTAGGGGAAAGAAACCTTCCTGTAGGGGAAATGCATCTTCCTGTGCGGGAAACACACCTTCCTGTGGGGGAAATTCCCCTTCCCGTGGGGGAATTGCACCTTCCTGTGGGGGAAATGCTCCTTTTTTTGAGGAACCTTTCTTCATGTGGGGGAAACACCCCTTCCTGCAGGGGAAATACAACTTTCTATAGGCCAATGATCCTTCCTGTAGGGGAAATGCACCTTGCTGTGAGGAACCCTTCTTCCTGTGGAGGAAAGAAACCTTACTGAGGGGGAAATGCACCTCTTTTTTTTATTATTATTAAAACATTTTATTGATATTTCACAGAGAGGAGGAAGGGAGAGAGATAGAGAGCTAGAAATGTCGATGAGAGAGAAACTTCAACCAGCTGCCTCCTGTACACCCCCCACCGGGGATGTGCCCACCACCAATGTACATGTCCTTGATCGGAATCGAACCTGGGACCCTTTATTCCGCAGACAGACGCTCTACAAAAAGAGCCAAACCGGTTTGGCGGAAATGCACCTTTTTTTGAGGAACCTTTCTCCATGTGGGGGAAACAGCCCTTCCTGCAGGGAAAATACAACTATCTTTGGGGCAATGAACCTTCCTGTGGGGGAAATGCACCTTCCTGTGAGGAACCCTTCCTCCTTTGGTGGAAAGAAACCTTCCTTTGTGGGAAATGCATCTTCTTGTGGTGGAAACACATCTTCCTGTGGTTGAAATTCACCTTCCTGTGGGGGAATTGCACCATCCTGTGGGGGAAATGCACCTTTTTTTGAGGAACCTTTCTTCATGTTGGGGAAACACCCCTTACTGTAGGGAAAATACAACTTTCTTTGGGCAATGAACCTTCCTGTGGGGGAAATGCACCTTCCTGTGAGAAACCCTTCTTCCTGTGGGTGAAACACACTTTCCTGTAGGAGAAATAAACTTCCTGTGAGGAACCTTTCTTCCTGTGGGGGAAACACATCTACCTGTGGAGGAACGCTTTTTCCTGTGCGGAACCGTTTTTCCTGTGGGGGAAACACACCTTCTAGTGGGGGAATTGTACCTTCCTGCGAGGAATCTTTCTTCCTTGGGGGAAGCACAGTTTACTATGAAGGAAATACAATTTCCTCAGTGGGACTGTCCTGTCAACAAAATGCAACTTTTTTTGGAGTAACTCTTCTTTCTCTGGGGAAAATAAAACTTCCTGTGGGGGAAATGTACCTTCTTGAGGTAATCTCTTCTTCCTGTGGGGGAAATACAATTTTCAGTGGGGGAAATACAACTTCCTGTGGGGGAACGCTTCTTCCTGTGGGGGCAATACAACTTCCTGTAGGGAAATGCATCTTCCTGTGAGGAACCTCTCTTTTCCTGTTGGGGAAATACACCTTCCTGTATGGGCAATACAACTGCCTGTGGCGGAAATGCACCTTCCTGTGAAGAATCTTTCTTCCTGTTTGGGAAACACATTTTCCTGTGGGGAAATACAACTTCCTTTAAGGGAATGCTTTTTCCTGAAGGAAACCAATGCTCCTGTGGGGGAAACATATTCATGTGGGGGAAATCCAACTTCCTGTAGGGGAACATTTTTCTTGTGGGGAACGCTTCTTCATGTGGGGGAAACAGACCATCCTGTGGGGGAAATACCACTTTCTGTGGAGCAGTGAACCTTCCTTTGGGGAAATGCACCTTCCTGTTAGGAACCCTTCTTCCTGTAGGGGAAAGAAACCTGCCTGTAGGGGAAATGCATCTTCCTGTGCGCGAAACACACCTTCCTGTGGGGGAAATTCCCCTTCCCGTGGGGGAATTGCACCTTCCTGTGGGGCAAATGCTCCTTTTTTTGAGAAACCTTTCTTCATGTGGGGGAAACACCCCTCCTGCAAGGGAAATACAACTTTCTATGGAGCAATGAACCTTCGTGTAGGGGAAATGCACCTTCCTGTGATGAACCCTTCTCTCTGTGGGGGAAAGAAACCTTACTGTGCGGGAAATGCATCTTCCTTTGGCGGAAACACCTTCCTGTGGGGGAAAGAAACTTTCCTGTTGGGGAAATGCACCATCCTGTGGGCGAAATGCACTTTTTTTTGAGGAACCTTTCTTCATGTGGGGGAAACACCCCTTAATGTAGGGAAAATACAACTTACTTTGGGGCAATGAACCTTCCTGTGGGGGAAATGCACCTTCCTGTGAGGAACCCTTCTTCCTGTGGGTGAAACACACTTTCCTGTAGGAGAAATAAACTTCCTGTGAGGAACCTTTCTTCCTGTGGGGGAAACACATCTTCCTGTGGAGGAACGCTTTTTCCTGTGCAGAACCGTTTTTCCTGTGGGGGAAACACATCTTCCAGTGGGGGAATTGTACCTTCCTGTGAGGAATCCTTCTTCCTTGGGGGAAGCACACTTTCCTATGAGGGAAATACAACTTCCTGCGTGGGACTCTTTGTCCTGTCGACAAAATGCAACTTTTTTTGGAGTAACTCTTCTTCCTCTGGGGAAAATAAAACTTCCTGTGGGGGAAATGTACCTTCTTGAGGTAATCTCTTCTTCCTGTGGGGAAATACAATTTTCAGTGGGGGAAATACAACTTCTTTTTGGGGAAATGCACCTTTATTATTATTTTTTTAATAAAATATATTTTGTTGATATTTCACAAAGAGGAGGAAGGGAGAGAGATAGAGAGCTAGAAATGTCCATGAAAGAGAAACTTCAACCAGCTGCCTCCTGCACACCCCCCACCGGGGATGTGCCCACCACCAATGTACATGCCCTTGATCAGAATCGAACCTGGGACCCTTTATTCCGCAGACAGACGCTCTACAAAAGAGCCAAACCGGTTTTGGCGGAAATGCACCTTTTTTTGAGGGACCTTTCTTCATGTGGGGGAAACACCTCTTCCTGTAGGGGAAATACAACTTCCTTTGGGGTAATGAACCTTCCTGTGGGGAAGAAATGCACCTTCCTGTGAGGAACCCTTCTTCCTGTGGGTGAAGCACACTTTTCTGTAGGGGAAATAAACTTCCTGTGAGGAAGCTTTCTTCCTGTGGGGGAAACACATCTTCCTGTGGAGGAACGTTTTCTGTGCGGAACCGTTTTTCCTGTGGGGGAAACACACCTTCCAGTGGGGTAAATGCACCTTCCTGCGAGGAATCCTCCTTCCTCGGGGAAACACACTTTCCTATGAGGGAAATACAACTTCCTGCTGGGGACTCTTTGTCCTGTCAACAAAATGCAACTTTTTTTGGAGTGACTCTTCTTCCTCTGGAGATAACAAAACATTTTGTGGCGTAAATGGACCTTCTTGAGGTAATCTCTTCTTCTTGTGAGGAAATACAACTTTCTGTTGGGGGAACGCTTCTTCCTGTGGTGGCAATACAACTTCCTGTAGCGGAAATGCACCTTCCTGTGAGGAACCTCTCACTTCCTGTTGGGGAAACACACCTTCCTGTATGGGCAATACAACTGCCTGTGGGGGAAATGCACCTTCCTGTGAAGAACCTCTCCTCCTGTTAGGGAAACACATTTTCCTGAAGTGTAAAAACAACTTCTTGTAAGGGAATGCTTTTTCCTGAAGGAAACCCTTACTCCTGTGGGGGAAACATATCTTTGTGGGGGAAATACAACTTCCTGTGTGAGAACGCTTTTTCCTGTGTGGAACCCTTCTTCCTGTGTGGGAAACACACCTTCGTGTGGGGGAAATACCACTTTCTGTGGGCAGTAAACCTAACTGTGGGGGAAATTCACCTTCCTTGAGGAATACTTCTTTCTGTTGGGGAAATGCATCTTCCAGTGGGGGAAACACATTTCTGTGGGGGAAATGCACTTTCCTGTGGGGGAATTGCACCTTCCTGTGGGGGAATTGCACCTTCATGTCAGAGAATTGCACCTTCTTTTGCGGAACCTTCTTTCTGTGGGGAAAACAAATCTTCCTATGGGAGAAATTCATCTTCCTGTTGGGAAATACAACTTCCTGTGGGAAAAGCACATATTCCTGTGGGGGAACCCTTATTCCTGTGGGGGAAACACACTTTCCTGTGGTAAGCCTTCTTTTTGTGGAGGAAAGACACCTTCCTACGGGCAAAATACAACTTCCTATGAAAGAAATGAACCTTTCTGTGAGGGAAATGCACCTTCCTGCGGGGGAAGGCTTCTTCCTGTGGAGGCCATACAACTTCCTGTGGGGGAAATGCACCTTTCTTTGAAAAAACTTTCTTCCTGTGGGATTAACACAAATTCCTGTAGGGGAAATACAACTTCCTGTGCGAGAAAGCATTTTCTTGTGGAGAACCCTTCTTCCTGTGGGGGAAACACACCATCCAGAGGGGGGAATACAACTTTCTGAGGGGCAATGAACCTTCCTGTGGTGGAAATGCACCTTCCTGTGAGGAACCCATCTTCCTGTGGGGGAAACACACCTTTCTGTGGGGAAATGCACCTTCCTGTGGGGGAATTGCACCATCCTTTGGGAGAATTGCAACTTCATGTCAGGGAAATGCACCTTTCTTTGAGGAACCTTTCTTTCTGTGTGGGAAACACACTTTCCTGTGGGGGAAATAAACTTCCTGTGAGGAACATTTCTTCCTGTGAGGGAAACACATTTTCCTGTAGGGGAAATACAACTTCTTGTAAGGGAATGTTTTTTCCTGTATGGAACCCTTCTTCCTGTGGGGGAAATAAAACTTCCTGTGGGGGAACGCTTTTTCCTGTAGGGAACCCTTCTTCCTGTGGGGGAAACACAACTTCCTGTGGGGGAAATACAACTTTCTGTGGGGGAACGCTTTTTCCTGTGAGGAACCTTTCTTCCTGTGGGGGGAACACACCTTCATGTGTGGGAAATGCACCTTTTTTGAGGAACCTTTTTTCAGGTGGGGGAAACACTCCTTCCTGCAGGGGAAATACAACTTTCTTTGGGGCAATGAACCACCCTGTAGGGGAAATGCACCTTCCTGTGAGGAACCCTTTTTTCTGTGGGGGAAAGAAACCTTCCTGTGGGGGAAATGCACCTCTTTTTTTTTTTTTTTTTAATTAATTAATTTATTTATTTTACATATTTTATTGATTTTTTTTGCCCCCCTCCTTCCCTCCCATGTATCCCCTCCCCCCCCCCCTTTTTTTTAAATAAAATATATTTTATTGAGAGGAAGAAGTGAGAGAGAGAGAGCTAGAAATGTCGATGAGAGAGAAACATCAGCTGCATCCTGCACTCCTCCCACTGGGGATGTGCCCGCAACCAATGTAAATGCCCTTGACTGGAATCGAACCTGGGACCCTTTAGTCTGCAGACCCACGCTCTACCACAGAGCCAAACCGGTTTTGGCGGAAATGAACCTTTTTTGAGAAACCTTTCTTCATGTGGGGGAACACCCCTTCCTGTAGCGGAAATACAACTTTCTCTGGGGCAATGAACCTTCCTGTGGGGGAAATGCACCTTCCTGTGAGGAACCCTTCTTCCTGTGGGTGAAACACACTTTCCTGTAGGGGACATAAACTTCCTGCGAGGAACCTTTCTTCCTTTGGGGGAAAGACATCTTCCTGTGGAGGAATGCTTTTTCCTGTGCGGAACCGTTTTTCCTGTGGGGGAAACACACCTTTCAGTGGTGGAAATGTACCTTCCTGCGAGGAATCCTCCTTCCTTGGGGGAAGCACACTTCTCTTTTTTTTCTTTTTTCTTTTCTTTATTTTTTAAATCAATCTTTATTGTTCATATTATTACAAAGGTTCCTCATTTCTTCCCCCCTCCACCAGGTTCCCACCCCACCCTCCGACCCCTCCCCATCCCCCATTGTCCTCAT
This sequence comes from Pipistrellus nathusii, assembly GCA_963693515.1. Classification (NCBI taxonomy): domain Eukaryota; kingdom Metazoa; phylum Chordata; class Mammalia; order Chiroptera; family Vespertilionidae; genus Pipistrellus; species Pipistrellus nathusii. Next base: position 105,171,861 of record OY882879.1, on the reverse strand, counting down.
CCATAGGTGCAGTTTATGTTCAGTCTCTTCTTCCCTCCCTTTCCCCAATAGTAAATCCCTTTTCAGATAGTAAATCAGTTACTTAGCATTTTCTCATATCAATAATACCTCCACATGCCCAATGATACACTTCACACAAAAGACATTTCCCAATAGGTCCACCAGCCTCATCCAGGCCCCACCCAAGGCACTCACAGATCAACACCTCAGTCCTAAACTAACTCAACACATCCAGATCTAAGCCTTTATCACTTGATTCAGCAGACCCTCAAGTTCCCGCGAAAGTTTCCAGCCATGTCTGAGAGGCAGCCGTGGGGCCGGGGCAGGCGAGGAGCGAGCTGTTCCGGGCCTGGCTGCTCAGGACCTGGCCTCTGTTGCTCTGGTTCATTCCACAACCAGCTGCTCCGGGTCTGGTCACTGCCGCTCCCGACCTAGTTGCTCTGGACTTGGCTGCTGCTGCTCCGGGCCTGGCCGCTCCCAGCCTGGCAGCCGCTGCTCCGGGCCTGGCCACACCAGCCCCGCCTGCTCCCCCGGGCCTGGCCGCTCCCAGCCTGGCAGCCGCTGCTCCGGGCCTGGCCGCACCCGACCCGGCTGCTCCCCCGGGCCTGGCCGCTCCCAGCCTGGCAGCCACTGGGAAGCACACTTTTCTATGAGGGAAATAAAATTTCCTGCGGGGGACTCTGTCCTGTCGCCAAAATGCAACATTTTTTGGAGTGACTCTTCTTCCTCTGGAGAAAATAAAACTTCCTGTGGGGGAAATGTACCTTCTTGAGGTAATCTCTTCTTCCTGTGGGGAAATACAATTTTCGGTGGGGGAAATACAACTACCTTTGGGGTAACGCTTCTTCCTGTGGGGGCAATACAACTTCCTGTAGGGGAAATGCATCTTCCTGTGGGGAACCTCTCTTCCTGTTGGGGAAACACACCTTCCTGTATGGGCAATACAACTGCCTGTGGGGGAAATGCACCTTCCTGTGAAGAACCTCTCTACCTGTTGGGGACACATTTTCCTTTAGGGGAAATACAACTTCCTGTAAGGGAATGCTTTTTCCTGAAGGAAACCCTTACTCCTGTAAGGGAAACATATCTTCCTGTGGGGGAAATACAACTTCCTGTGTGGGATCGCTTTTTCCTGTGGGGAACCCTTCTTCCTGTGGGGGAAATAACACCTTCCTGTTGGGGAATTGCACCTTCTTGTGGGGGAATTGCATCTTCATGTCAGGGAAATGCACCTTCCTTTGAGGAACCTTTCTTCCTGTTGGGTAAACACACATTTCTGTCGGGGAATACAACTTCCTTTAAGGGAACGCTTTTTCCTGTTGAGAACCCTTCTACCTGTGGGGAAACACACCATCCTGTTGGGGAAATACAACTTTCTGTGTGGCAATGTACCTTCCTGTGGTGAAAACACACCTTTCTGTGAGGAACCCTTCTTTCTGTGGGGGAAATGCACGTTTTTTTGAGGAACTTTTCTTCATATGGGGAAACACCCCTTACTGCAAGGGAAATACAATTTTCTTTGGGGCAATGAACCTTCCGGTGGGGGAAATGCACCTTCCTGTGAGGAACCCTTCTTCCTGTGGGGGTAAGAAACCTTCCTGTGGTGGAAATGCATCTTCCTGTGGGAGAATTGCACCTTCCTGTGGGGGAAACACATCTTCCTGTGGAGGAACGCTTTTTCTGTGCGGAACCGTTTTTTCTGTGTGGGAACCACATCTTCCAGTGGGGGAAATGTACGTTCCTGCGAGGAATCCTTCTTCCTTGGGGGAAGCACACTTTCCTATGAGGGAAATACAACTTCCTGCGTGGGACTCTTTGTCCTGTCAACAAAATGCAACTTTTTTTGGAGTGACTCTTCTTCCTCTGGAGATAACAAAACATTTTGTGGCGGAAATGTACCTTCTTGAGGTAATCTCTTCTTCCTGTGGGGAAATACAATTTTCAGTGGGGGAAATACAACTTCCTGTGGGGGAACGCTTCTTCCTGTGGGGGCAATACAACTTCCTGTAGGGAAATGCACCTTTCTGTGAGGAACCTCTCTCTCCCTGTTGGGGAAACACACCTTCCTGTATGGGCAATACAACTGTCTGTGGGGGAAATGCACCTTCCTGTGAAGAACCTTTCTTCCTGTTGGGGAAACGCATATTCCTGTAGGGGAAATACAACTTCCTGTAAGGGAATGCTTTCTCCTGAAGGAAACCCTTACTCCTGTGGGGGAAACATATCTTCCTGTGGGGGAAATACAACTTCCTGTGTGGGATCGCTTTTTCCTGTGGGGAACCCTTCTTCCTGTGGGGAAACAGACCATCCTGTGGGGGAAATACCACTTTCTGTGGGCAATAAACCTAACTGGGGGGGAAATGCACCTTCCTTGAGGAACCCTTCTTCCTGTTGGGGAAATGCATCTTCCAGTGGGGGAAACACACCTATCTGTGGGGGAAATGCACCTTCCTGTGGGGGAATTGCACCTTCCTGTGAGGAACCTCTCTCTTCCTGTTGGGGAAACACACCTTCCTGTATGGGCAATACAACTGCCTGTGAGGGAAATGCATTTTCCTGTGAAGAACGTCTCTTCCTGTTGGGGAAACACATTTTCCTGTAGGGGAAATACAACTTTCTATAAGGGAATGCTTTTTCCTTAAGGAAACCCTTACTCCTGTGGGGGAAACATATCTTCCTGTGGAGGAAATACAACTTCCTGTGTGGGGATGCTTTTTCCTGTAGGGAACCCTTTTTCCTGTGGTGGAAACACACCTTACTGTGGGGGAAATACCACTTTCTGTGGGCAGTAAACCTAACTGTGGGGTAATTCACCTTCCTTGAGGAACCCTTCTTTCTGTTGGGGAAATGCATCTTCCAGTGGGGGAAACACACCTTTCTGTGGGGGAAATGCACCTTCCTGTGGGGGAATTGCATCCTCTTGTCAGGGAAATGTACCTTCCTTTGAGGAACCTTTCTACCTGTGGGGTAAACACACATTTCTGTAGGGGAAGTTCAACTTCCTGTAGGGGAACGCTTTTTCCTGTGGAGAACCCTTCTTCCTGTTGGGGAAACATACCATCCTGTGGGGGAAATGCAACTTTCTGTGGGGCAATGAACCTTCCTGTTGTGGAAATGCACCTTCCTGTGAGGAACCCTTCTTACTGTGGGGGAAAGAAACCTTCCTTTGTAGGAAATGCATCTTCCTGTGGGGGATATGTACCTTCCTGTGGGGGAAATTCCTCTTCCCGTGGGGGAATTGCACCAGCCTGTGGGGGAAATGCACCTTTTTTTGAGGAACCTTTCTTCATATGGTGGAAACACCCCTTCCTGCAGGGGAAATACAACTTTCTTTGGGGCAATGAACCTTCCTGTGGAGGAAATGCACCTTCCTGTGAGGAACCCTTCTTCCTCTGGGGGAAAGAAACCTTCCTGTGGGGGAAATGCATCTTCCTGTGGGGGAAACACACCTTCCTGTGGGAGAACTGCACCTTCCGGTGGGGGAAATGCACCTTCCTATGAGGACTTCTTTTTTCCTGTGGGTGAAACACACTTTCCTGTAGGGGAAATAAACTTCCTGTGAGGAACCTTTCTTCCTGTGGGGGAAACACATCTTCCTGTGGAGGAAGTACAACTTCCTGCGAGGGACTCTTTGTCCTGTCGACAAAATGCAACTTTTTTGGAGTGACTCTTCTTCTTCTGGAGAAAATAAAACTCATGTGGGGGAAATGTACCTTTTTGAGGTAATCTCTTAATTCTGTTGGGAAATACAATTTTCCGTCGGGGAAATACAACTTCCTGTGGGGAAACGCTTCTTCTTGTGGGAGCAGTGCAACCTCTCTCTTCCTGTTGGGGAAACACTTTTTCCTGTAGGGAAAATACAACTTCCTGTAAGGGAATGCTTTTTCCTGAAGGAAACCCTTACTCCTGTAAGGGAAACATATCTTCCTGTGGGGGAAATGCAACTTCCTGTGTGGGAACGCTTTTTCCTGAGGGGAACCCTTCTTCCTATAGTGGAAACACACCTTCATGTGTGGGAAATCCACTTTCTGTGGGGCAATAAACCTAACTGCGGGGGGGGGGGGGAGAATGGACCTTCCTATGGGGGAATTGCACCTTTATGTCACGAAATGCACCTTCCTTTGAGAATCTTTCTTCCTGTGGGGTAAACACACATTCCTGTAGGGGAAATACAACTTACTGTGGGGCAATGAACCTTCCTGTGGTGAAAATGTAACTTTCTGTGAGGAATCCTTCCTGTGGGGGAAAGAAACCTTCTTCTGGGGTAATGCCCCTTCCTGTGGGGGAATTGCACCTTTCTGTGGGGGAAATGCACCTTTTTTGAGGAACCTTCATGTGGGGGAAACACCCCTTCCTGCAGAGGAAATACAACTTTCTTTTGGGCAATGAACCTCCCTGTGGGGGAAATGCACCTTCCTGTGAGGAACCCTTCTTTCTGTGGGGGAAAGAAATCTTCCTGTGGGGGAAATGCATCTTCCTGTGCGGGAAACACATCTTCTGTGGGGGAAAGAAACCTTCCTGTGGGAGAACTGCACCTTCCTGTGGGGGAAATGCACCTTTTTTTGAGGAACCTTTCTTCATGTGCGGGAACACCCCTTCCTGTAGGGGAAATACAACTTTCTATGGGGCAATGAACCTTCTTGTGGGGAAAATGCACCTTCCTACAAGGACCCCTTCTTCCTGTGGGTGAAACATACTTTCCTGTAGGGGAAATAAACTTCCTGTGAGGAACCTTTCTTCCTGTGGGGGAAACACATCTTCCTGAGGAGGAACGCTTTTTCCTGTGCGGAACCGTTTTTCCTGTGGGGGAAACACATCTTCCAGTGGTGGAAATGTACCTTCCTGCGAGGAATCCTTCTTCCTTGGGGGAAGCACACTTTCCTATGAGGGAAATACAACTTTTTGCGGGGGACTCTTTGTCCTCTTGACAAAATGCAACTTTTTTTTTGAGTGACTCTTCTTCCTCTGGAGAAAATAAAACTTCCTGAGGGGGAAATGTACCTTCTTGAGGTAATCTCTTCTTCTTGTGGGGAAATACAATTTTCAGTGGGGGGAATACAACTACCTGTGGGGGAACGCTTTTTCCTGGGGGGCAATACAACTTCCTGTAGGGAAATGCACCTTCCTGTGAAGAACCTCTCTTCCTGTTGGGCAAACACATTTTCCTGTAGGGGAAAAACAACTTCCTGTAAGGGAATGCTTTTTCCTGAAGGAAACCCTTACTCCTGTGGGGGAAACATATCTTCCTGTGGGGGAAATACAACTTCCTGTGTGGGAACGCTTTTTCCTGTGGGGAACCCTTCTTCCTGTGGGGGAAACACACCATCCTGTGGGGGAAATACCACTTTCTGTGGGCAATAAACCTAACTGTGGGGGAAACGTACCTTCCTTGAGGAACCCTTCTTTCTGTTGGGGAAATAAACCTTCCTGTTGGGGAAATGCATCTTCCAGTGGGGGAAACACACCTTTCTGTGGGGGAAATGCACCTTCCTGTGGGGGAATTGCAGGAGGAACGTCCTGTGAGGAACCTCTCTCTTTCTGTTGGGGAAACACACCTTATTGTATGGGCAATACAACTGCCTGAGGGAGAAATGCACCTTCCTGTGAAGAACCTCTCTTCCTGTTGGGGAAACACATTTTCCTGTAGGGGAAATACAACTTCCTGTAAGGGAATGTTTTTTCCTGAAGGAAACCCTTACTCCTGTGGGGGAAACATATCTTCCTGTGGGAGAAATACAACTTCCTGTGTGGAACGCTTTTTCCTGTGGGGAACTCTTCTTCCTGTGGGGGAAACACACCATCCTGTGGGGGAAATACAACTTTCTGTGGGGCAGTGAATCTTCCTTTGGGGAAATGCACTTTCCTGTTAAGAACCCTTCTTCCTGTGGCTAAAGAAACCTTCCTGTTGGGGAAATGCATCTTCCTGTGTGGGAAACACACCTTCTGTGGGGGAAAGAAACCTTCCCGTGGGGGAATTGCACCTTCCTGTGGGGGAAATGCACCTTGTTTTGAGGAACCTTTCTTCATGTGGGGGAAACACCCCTTCCTGCAGGGGAAATACAACTTTCTTTGGGGCAATGAACCTTCCTGTGTGGGAAATGCACCTTCCTGTGAGGAACCCTTCTTTCTGTGGGGGAAAGAAATTTTCCTGTGGGGGAAATGCATCTTCCTGTGGGGGAAACACATCTTCTATGAGGGAAAGAAACCTTCCTGTGGGAGATCTGCACCTTTCTGTGGGGGAAATGCACCTTTTTTTGAGGAACCTTTCTTCATGTGCGGGAACACCCCTTCCCGTAGGAGAAATACAACTTTCTATGGGGCAATGAACCTTCTTGTGGGGAAAATGCACCTTCCTATGAGGACCCCTTCCTCCTGTGGGTGAAACATACTTTCCTGTATGGAAATAAACTTCCTGTGAGGAACCTTTCTTCCTGTGGGGGAAACACATCTTCCTGAGGAGGAACGCTTTTTCCTGTGCGGAACAGTTTTTCCTGTGGGGGAAACACATCTTCCAGTGGTGGAAATGTACCTTCCTGCGAGGACTCCTTCTTTTTCGGGGGAAGCACACTTTCCTATGAGGGAAATACAACTTCCTGCGGGGGACTCTTTGTCCTGTTGACAAAATGCAACTTTTTTTGAGTGACTCTTCTTCCTCTGGAGAAAATAAAACTTCCTGTGGGGGAAATGTACCTTCTTGAGGTAATCTCTTCTTCTTGTGGGGAAATACAATTTTCGGTGGGGGAAATACAACTACCTGTGGGGGAACGCTTCTTCCTGGGGGGCAATACAACTTCCTGTAGGGGAAATGCATCTTCCTGTGAGGAATCTCTCTCCCTGTTGGGTTAACACACCTTCCTGTATGGGCAATACAACTGCCTGTGGGGGAAATGCACCTTCCTGTGAAGAACCTTTCTTCCTGTTGGGGAAACACATTTTCCTGTAGGGGAAATACAACTTCCTGTAAGGGAATGCTTTTTCCTGAAGGAAACCCTTACTCCTGTGGATGAAAATATCTTCCTGTTGGGGAAATACAACTACCTGTGTGAGAATGCTTTTTCCTGTGGGGAACCCTTCTTCCTGTGGTGGAAACACAACTTCCTGTGGGGGAAATACAACTTCCTGTGGTGGAATGCTTTTTTCTGTCAGGAACCTTTCTTCCTGTGGGGGAATCAAACCTTCCTGTACGGGAAATACAACTAACTGTGGTGGAACGCTTTTTCCTGTGTGGAACCCTTCTTCCTGTGTGGGAAATACAACTTCCTGTGGAGGAACCCTTCTTCCAGTGGGGGCAACACACCTTCCTGTGGAGTAATGAACCTTCCTGTAGGGGAAATGCACCTGCCTGTGAGGAACCCTTCTTTTTGTGTGGGAAACATCTTTTTTTGGGGGGAAATACAACTTCCTGTGGGGGAAGAGCACTTTCCTGTGATAAACCTCTTTTCCTGTTGAGGAAACACACCTTTCTGTAGGTGAAATACAACTTTCTGTGGGGGAAATGTACCGTCTTGAGGTAATCTCTTTTTCTTGTGGGGAAATACAATTTCCTGTGGGTGAAATGCACCTTCAAGTGTTGGAACTCTTCTTCCTTTGGGCAAAATACAATTTCCTGTGGGGGGAAAAAACCTTCCTGGGGGGCAATACAACTTCCTGTGGGGGAAGTGCACCTTCTTGTGAGGAATCCTTCTTCCTGTGGGGAAAATGCACCTTCCTGTGAGGAACCCTTCTTCCTGTGGGGGAAACACATATTCCTTTGTGGGAATCCTTCTTTCTGTGGGGTAAACACACCTTTTTGGAAGAAATACAACTTCCTGTGCTTGAATCCTTCTTCTTGTGGGGGAAATGCACCTTCCTGTGGGGGAAATGCAGCTTCCTGTGAGAAACCCTTCTTCCTGTGGGGGAAACACTTTCTGTGGGGGAAATTCACCTTCCTGTGATGAGCCCTTTTTGATGGGGAAACACTCCTTACTATGGATGAAATACAACTTCCTGTTGGGGAAATGCCGTTTCCTGTGAGGAACCCTTCTTCCTGTGTGGGAAATACAGCTTCCCATGGGGGAATCATCTTCCTGTTGAGGAACCCTTTTTCTTGTGGGGAAATGCACCTTCCTGTGGGGAACACTTCTTCCTCTGGGGAAAATAAAACTTCCTGTGAGGGAAATGTACCTTCCTGTGAGAACCCCTTCTTCCTGTGTAGGAAATACAGCTTCCTGTGGGGAAAGCACATATTCCTTTGGGGGAACCCTTCCTCCTGTGTGGGAAACACACCAGCCTGTGGGGTAAGCCTTCTTTTTGTGGGGGAAACAAACCTTCCCATGGGGGAAATACAACTTCTTATTGAGGAAATGAACCTTCCTGTGGGGGAAGCCTTCTTATGTGGGGGAAATACAACTTCCTGTGGTGGAAATGCACTTTCCCGTGAGGAACCCTTCTTCGTGTGGGGGAAACACACCTTCCTATGGGGGAAATACAACTTTCTGTGGGGCAATAAGCCTTCCTTAGGGGGAAAAGCACGTTTCTCTGAGGAATCCTTCTTCCTGTGGGGGAAACACACCTTCCTGTAGGGAAATGCACCTTCCTGTGAGGAACCTTTCTTCCTGTTGGGAAAACACACCTTCCTTTGGGGGAAATACACCTTTCTGTGGGGGAATTCTTCGTCCTCTGGAGGAAATGCACCTACCCTTTGGTTAATCCTTCTCCTTCTTGGGGAAATAAAACTTCTTGTGGGGGAAATGTACCTTCCTGAGGTAATCCCTTCTTTTTGTGGGGAAATACAACTTCCTCTGGGGGAAATGCACCTTCCAGTGTGGGAACTCTTCTTCCTTTGAGGGAAATACAACTTCCTGTGGGGGAAACACACCTTCCTGTTGGGGAAATATAGCTTCTTGTGAGGCACCCTTGTGGGGGAAATGCATCTTCCTATAAGGAACCCTTCCTGTGGGGGAAACACTCCTTACTATGGGGAAAACACTCTTTCCTGTGGGATAAATACAAGTTTCTGTGGGGAAATGAGAAGAGTTCCTGCGGGGAAATGAGAAGAGTTCCTGTAAGGAACTCTTCTTCCTGTGTGGGAAATACAGCTTCCCATGGGGAAACATCTTCCTGTGGGGGAACCCTTCTTCTTGTGGGAGAATGTACCTTCCTGTGGGGAATACTTCTTCCTCTGGGGGAAATAAAACTTCCTGTGGGGGAAATGTACCTTCCTGTGAGAATCCCTTCTTCCTGCTTGGGAAATACAGCTTCCTGTTGGGGAAACACACCTTCCTGTGAGGGAACCCTTCTTTCTGTGTGGGAAACACACCTTCCTGTGGGGTAAGCCTTCTTTTTGTAGGGGAAAAGGACCTTCCCATGGGGGAAATACAACTTCTTATGGGGGAAATGAACCTTCCTGTGGGGGAACCCTTCTTCTGTGGGGGAAATACAACTTCCTGTGGTGGAAATGCACGTTACCATGAGGAACCCTTCTTCCTGTGGGGGAAACACACCTTCCTATGGGGGAAATAAGGGGCAACGCTTTTTCCTGTGGGCAACCCTTCATCCAGTGGGGGAAACACACCTTCCTGTGGGGAAAATACAACTTTCTGTGGGGCAATGAATCTTCCTGTGGGGGAAACACACCTTTCCATAGAGGAAATACAACTTCCTGTGGGGGCTCTGTACCTTCCTATGGGAATTCCTTCTTCCTGTGTGGGAAATACAACTTCCTGTGGGGGAAATACATATTTTTTTGGGGGGAAATCCTTCTTTCTGTGGGGGAAACACACCTTCCTATGGGGTAAATACAAATTTATGGGGGAAATGAACCTTTCTGTGGGGGTACCCTTCTTCTGTGGGGGAAATACAACTTCCTGTGGTGGAAATGCACGTTACCATGAGGAACCCTTCTTCCTGTGGGGGAAACACACCTTCCTATGGGGGAAATAAGGGGCAACGCTTTTTCCTGTGGGCAACCCTTCATCCAGTGGGGGAAACACACCTTCCTGTGGGGAAAATACAACTTTCTGTGGGGCAATGAATCTTCCTGTGGGGGAAACACACCTTTCCATAGAGGAAATACAACTTCCTGTGGGGGCTCTGTACCTTCCTATGGGAATTCCTTCTTCCTGTGTGGGAAATACAACTTCCTGTGGGGGAAATACATATTTTTTTTGGGGAAATCCTTCTTTCTGTGGGGGAAACACACCTTCCTATGGGGTAAATACAAATTTATGGGGGAAATGAACCTTTCTGTGGGGGTACCCTTCTTCTGTGGGGGAAATACAACTTCCTGTGGTGGAAATGCACCTTTCCGTGAGGAACCCTTCTTCCTGTGGGAGAAACAAACCTTTTTGGGAGAAATACAACTTCCTGTGTGTTAATCCTTCTTCCTGTGGGGGAAACACACCTTCCTGTGGGGGAAACACAAATTCCTGTGGGGGAGGCCTTCTTCCTGTGGGGGAAATGCACCTTCCTGTAGGGTAACCCTTCTTCCTCTGGGGGAAATAAAACTTCCTGTGGTGGAAATGTACCTTCCTGAGGTAATCCCTTCTTCCTGTGGGGAAGTACAATTTCTTGTGGGGGAAATGCATCTTCGAGTATGGGAACTCTTCTTCCTTTTGGGAAAATACAACTTCCTGTGGGGGAAATACACCTTCCTATGGGGGAAATGCAGCTTCCTGCGAGGAACCCTTCTTCCTGTGGGGGATACACACCTTCTTGTGGGGGAAATGCACCTTCCTGTGAGGAACCCTTCCTGTGGGGGAAACACTCCTTACTATGGGGGAAATACAACTTCCTGTGGGGGAAATGCAGCTTCCTGTGAGGAACCCTTCTTCCTGTGTGGGAAATACAGCTTCCCCAGGGGGAAACATCTTCCTGTGGGGAACTCTTCTTCTTGTGGGAGAATGCACCTTCCTGTGGGGAATGCTTCTTCCTCTGGGGGAAATAAAACTTCCTGTGGGGGAAATGTACCTTCCTGTGAGAATCCCTTCTTCCTGCGTGGGAAATACAGCTTCCTGTGGGGGAAACACAAATTCCTTTGGGGGAACCCTTCTTCCTGTGTGGGAAACACACCTTCCTGTGGGATAAGCCTTTTTGTGGGGGAAACACACCTTCCCATGGGGGAAATACAACTTCTTATTGGGGGAAATGAACCTTCCTGTGTGGGAATCCTTCCTGTGGGTGAAACACACCTTCCTGTGGGGGAAATACAACTTTCTGTGTGGAAAACACACCTTCCTGTGGGGGAAACACAACTTCCTGTGGAGGAAATGCACCTTCCTGTGAGGAACCTTTCTTCCTGTGGGGGAAATACAACTCTGTGGTGGAAACACATATTCCTTTTGGGGAACCTTTCTTTCTGTAGGGGAAAATGGTGCACTTTCCTGTGGGGTAATCCTCTTTATCTGGGGGAAATCAAACTTCCTGTGGGAGAAAATGCACCTTCCTGTGGGCAACCTTCTTAATCTTTGGGAAATAATACTTCCTGTGGGGCAAACACACTTCCTGTGTGAGAAACATAGTTTTGTGTGAAAAACCTTCTTCCTATTAGGAAATGCAGCTTCCTGTGGGGGTAACACTTTTCTGTGGAAAACGCTTTTTTCCTGTGGGGAAAATACAGCTTCCTATGGAGTTAACACACCTTCCTGTAGGGAAACACATATTCCTGTAGGGAAACTCTTTTTCCTGTGGAAAAACACCTTCCTGTATGGGAAGTGCACCTTCCTGTGGGTGAACCTTTTTTCTTATGGGGGAAATACAACTTCCTGTGGGGAAAACATATCTTCCTGTGTGGGAAACACCACTTACTGTGTGGGACACGCATATTTCTGTAGGGAAACCCTCCTTCTGGTGGGAAAAATGAACCTTTCTGAAGAAAAACCCATATTCCTGTGAGGGAAACACACCTTCCAATGGGGGAACCCTGCTTCCTGTGCGAGACAAGCACTTTCCTGTGGTATAAACATTCTGCCTTTGGGGAAGCACACCTTCCTGTGGGGGAACCCTTCTTTCTGTGGGTGAAGCACACATTCCTGTGGGGGAGCTCTTCTTCCTATGGGGGACACGCACTTTCCTGTGGAGTAACCATTCTTCCTCTGGGGGAAACACACCTTCCTGTGGGGGAAACACACCTTCCTTTTTGGGAAGGCTTTTTTTTGTGTGTGTGGGGAAACACAACATCCTGTGAGGGAAATGCATCTTCCTATGGGGAACACTTCTTGCTGAGCGGGAAATACAACTTTCTGTAGGGGAAATGCACCTTCCTTTGAGGAACATGTCTTCCTGTTGGAGAAACACATTTTCCTAGGGGGCAAATGAACCTTTCTGTGGGGGAACCCTTCTTCCTGTGGAGAAATACAACTTCTTGTGAGGAACCCTTCTTCCTGTGGGGGAAATACAACTTCCTGTGGTGTACTCTTCTTCCTGTTGGGGAAATGCAACTTCCTATGGGTGAAAAGAACCTTCTGTGGGGAAAATGTACACTTTCCTGCGGGGGAAACACATCTTCCTTTTTGGGAAGGCTTCTTTCTGTGGGGGAAACACAACATCCTGTGAGGGGAATGCATCTTCCTATGAGGAACCTTCTTCCTGTGGGGGAAATACAACTTCCTATAGGGGAAATGCTCCTTCCTTTGAGGAACCCATCTTCCTATTGGGGAAATACAACTTCCTATGGGGGAAATGAACCTTCCTGTGGGGGAACCCTTCTTCTGAGGCGGGGGGAGATACAACTTCTGTCAGGGAAGTGCACCTTCCTGTGGGGGAAATACAACTTCCTGTAGGGGAAAAGCACCTCCATGTGGGGAACTCTTTTTCCTGTGGGGGAAACACAACTTCCTTTTGGGGAATAGAACTTTCTTGTGGAAAAAACACATCTTCCTGTGGTGGAAAACAACTTCCTGTGGGGGATAGAAATCTTCCTGAGGGGGAAGGCTTCTTTCTGTGGGGGAAATACAACTCTCTGTAGAGGAAACACATGTTCATGTAGGGGAACCCATCTTCCTCTGGGGGAAGTCAAACTTCCTGTGGGAGAAATGCACCTTTTTGTGGGCAACCCTTCTTCCTGTTGGGGAAATACTATTTCCTGTGGGGGAAACACGACTTCCTGTGGAGGAAACACATTTCTGTGGGGAAACGCATCTTCGTATTGGGGAAAAACACCTTCCTGTGGGGGAAACACATCTTGCTTTGGGGGAAATGCACCATCCTTGGGGGAAACAAACCTTTCAGTTTGGGAACGCTTCTTTCTGTGACGGAAACACACCTTCTTGTGCAATAACCCTTCCTGTGGGGCAATCATACCTTCAGGTGGAGGAACCATCCTCTGTGAGGGAAATACAACTTCCTGTGGGGGAAATGCACCTTCCTATGGTGAACCCATCTTCCTGTGGGGGGAATGTATCTTCCTGTAAAAAAAAATTATCTTCCTGCAGGGGAAATGTACCTTTCTGTGAAGGAAACCTTTCTTTGGGTGAAACACACCTTCCTGTGGGGAACCCTTTTTCCTGTGAGGAAATACAACTTCCTGTGGGGGAAATGCACCTTGCTGTGGGCAACCTTTCATCCTGTGGGGGAAATATAACTTCCTGTGGGAGAAACACACCTTCCTGTGGGAGAACCAAATTCCTGTGGGGAAACCCTTCTTCCTGTTGGGAAAATGGACCTTCCTTTGGGGGATATACTTATTCCTGTGGGGGAAACACCTTCCTGTGGAAAATGCTTCTATTTGTGGGGGAAATAACTTCCTGAGAGGGAAATGCACTATCCTGTGTGGGAACCCTTCCAGTAAGGTAACACACCTTCCTGTGGGGAACCCTTCTTCCTGTGGGAAAATGTAACTTCCTGTGGGGGAAATACATCTTCCTATGGGGGAAATACATGTTCCTGTTGGAGTAAAACGCCTTCCTGTGGGGGAACGCTTCTTCCTGTGCGGGAAATACAACTTCCTGTTGGGGAAACACACCTCTCTATGGGGGAACCGTTCTTCCTGTGGGGGAAATGCACCTTCCTTTGGTGGAAATACAACTTCCTATGTGGGAAATCAGCTTCTTGTGGGGGAACCCTTCTTGTGGGTAAACACACCTTCCTATGGGAAAACCCTTCTTCCTGTGGGGGACATGCACTTTCTTGTGGAGAAACATTCTTCCTGTGGAGGAAACACAACCTCCTGTAGGGGAACCCTTCTTACTTTGGGGGAATCTTTTTTCCTATGGGGGAAACACACCTTCCTGTTAAGGGAACCCTTCTTCCTCTGGGGGAAATACAACTTCCTGAGGTGGAAGTGCACATTCCTGTGGGGGAACCGTTCTTGCTGTAGGGAAAATACAACTTTCTATGGGGGAAACACACTTTTCTGTGAGGGAAACACATATTCCTGTGAAGAACCTTTCTTCCTGTGGACGAAATACAACTTCGTGTTGGTGAAACACACATTCCTCTGGGGGAAATACAACTTCCTCTTGGAGAAATGCACCTTCCTATGGGGGTACCCTCTTTCCTGTGGGAACATGCACTTTGCTGTGGTGTAAACATTCTTCTGTGGGGGAAACACAACGTCCTGTTGGGGAACCCTTCTTCCTGTGGGGGAAATGGACTTTCCTGTGGAAAAAATCATCTTCCTATGAGGGAAATTCACCTTCCTGTGAATGAACCCTTCTTCCTGTGAGTGAAACACATCTTCCTGTGGGGAACCTTTCTTCCTGTGGGGGAAATACAACTTCCTGTGGGTGAAATGCACTTTCCTGTGGGGGAAACACACTTTCCTTTGGGGGAACCTTTCTTCCCGTGGGGGAAACGCATAATCCTGTGGGGGAATTCTGCTTCCTGTGGTGGAAATACAACTTCCTGTTGGGGAAATGAACCTTTTTAAAAAAAAATTTATTATTATTGATTTTTCACAGAGATGAAGAGAGAGGGATAGAAAGTTAGAAACATCGATGAGAGAGACTCATCGATCAGCTGCCTCTTGCACACCCCCTACTGGGGATGTGCCCACAACCAAGGTACATGCCCTTGCCCGGAATCGAACCCGGGACCTTTCAGTCCGCAGGTCGATGCGCTATCCACTGAGCCAAACCGGTCCTGGCAGAAATGAACCTTTTTGTGGGGGAACCTTTCTTCCTGTGGGAGACACACACTTTCCTGTGGTGTAAACATTCTTCCTTTAGGGGAAAACCATGTCCTGTGGGAGAACCCTCCTTCCTTTGGAGGAACCCTTCTTCCTTTGGATGAAATGCAACTTCCTGTGAAGGAACCCTTCTTCCTGTAGGGAAACTCACCTTTCTGTGGGGAACCCTTCTTCCTGTGGGGGAATCCTACACCCTGTGGGAGAAATGCACCTTCTTGTAGGGGAACTCTTCTTCCTATTGGTGACTAGCACTTTCCTGTGGAGTAATCATTCTTTCTGTGGGGGAAATACAACTTTCTGTTGAGGAAAACACATCTTCCTGTAGGTGAAACACATATTCCTGTGGGGGAAATGCACCTTCCTCTGGTGGAAATACAACTTTCTGTGGAGGAATCCTTTTTTTCCTGGGGGGAAACACACCTTCCTCTTGGGGGAACCCTTCTTCCTCGAGGAAACACAACTTCCTGAGGTGGAAGTGCACCTTCCTGTGGGAGAACCCTTCTTGCTGAAGGGGAAATACAACTTTCTGTTGGGGAAATACACCTTCCTGTGGGGGAAACACATATTCCTGTGGAGAACCCTTCTTCCTGTGGGGGAAATACAACTTCCTGTAGGGGAAATGCACCTTCCTAGGGAGAACCCTTCTTCCTATGGGGGAAAAACAACTTCCTGTGAAGGAACCCTTCTTTCTGTGGGTGAAACACACCTTCCTGTGGGGAACCCTTCTTCCTGTGGGGGAAATACAACTTCCTATTGGGGAAACACACTTTCCTGTTGGGGAAACACCTTCTGAGGTAGAAACACACCTTCCTGTGGGGAATCTCTCCTTCCTGTGGAGGAACCCTTCTTCCTGTGGGGGAAACACTCCTTCCTATGGGGGAAACACACCTTCCTAGGAGGAAATACAGCTCTCTTTGGGGAAATGCACCTTCCTGTGGGAACATGCACTTTCCTGTGGTGTAAACATTCTTCTGTGGGAGGAACACAACATCCTGTTGGGAAACCCTTCTTCCTGTGGAGGAAATGCACTTTCTTGTGGAGCAAACATTCTTTCTGTGGAGGAAACAACATCCTGTAGTGGAACCCTTCTTTTGGGGGAACCTTTCTTCCTGTGGGGGAAATGCTACTTCCTGTGGGGGGGAACCCTTCTTCGTGTAGGGGAAACATACCTTTCTGTGGGGAACCCTTCTTCCTGTGAGGAAAGCCTACTTCCTGTGGAGGAAACACACCTTCCTGTAGGGGAACTCTTCTTCCTATGGGGGACACGCACTTTCTTTTTTCTTTCTTTTTTTTTTTTCTTCTTTTTTTTTTATTGATTTTTTTTTTATTTTGAAGAAATATTTAATATTAACATTGTGAGTTATTATCTTTTGCATATCAAAGTTACACATTTCAAACAAATCGTCATTTATATTTACAGTATGCAAATGCAAAGCATTAATTTCCCACTAAATCATCACTTTCTTAAAATGGTACATGTGATGTTATGAAATTAGCTATTAAGCATTCGAAATAGTGGAAAAGAGGTCCTTTCTTCAGTCGACACGCACTTTCCTGTATTGTAACCATTCTTCCTTTGGGGGAACACTTCTTCCTGTGGGGGAAATACAACTTCCTGTGGGGAAACCCTTCTTCCTGTTGGGGAAACGCACCTTCCTATGGGGGAACCTTTCTTCCTGTCGGGGAAATAAAACTTCTTGTCAGGGAAATGCACCTTTCTTTGGGGGAAGTACAACTTCCTGTGGGAGAAATACAAATTCCTGAAGGGGAAATACACCTTCATGTGGGGGAAACATATTCCTGTGGGGGAATCCTTCTTCCTGTGGGGGAAATGCACCTTCCAGTGGGGAAACGCAATTTTCTGTGGGGGAAACACCTTCCCATAGGGCAACCCTTCTTCCGGGGAGATGGGGGGAGACACAGGCACTTTCCTTGGTGTAAACATTCTTCCTGTGAGGGACACACACTTTCATGCGGTGTAACCCTTCTTCCTCTGTGGGAAACACACCTTCCTGTGGGGAAACCCATCTTGCAGCTCTGTGGAAGGTATGCTGCAGGGACAGGCCTGTCCCCTGTGCTCCCTCCAAGGGGTCGCCCACAGCCTGGTGCAGGGGTGGCTTTGGCAGATTCCTCCCCTCCCCCAGCCCCAACTGCGGCTGTGTGCTCTTGCTTTAGGCTCCCCATGTCTGCAGGCCCGTGTCCCCGTGCTCTCACCTTAACGTTCCCCGTGTGTGACGTTCCCCCTGTGTGACACGTGCTCCCAGGTGTTCAAAGGAGCCGTTATTTTTGTGTCATCAGCACACTTGCGTTCCCTTCCTTGAAGTTCTGTCATCTTCGGATTTCAAGCTCCCAGTGTCTACAGCAGTTCTCATTGGGCCTGTGTGATACTTTCAACAGTAAAGATTTTAAAAACTCAGAAATAAAATAAATGGGACAATATAGACTATATTCTTGGCTAAAGTACCAAACAACAACAAGTCAGTAGGGAAAAACATTCTCAGGTGAGGACTAACGAGCAGACAGAAGAACACATTGTGTTTGTGTAAGGGGTTTGCATTTCTCACAGATATTGGCCAGCGCTGTGTGTCGATAGTGGTTCCGTTTGTGTACTGATGACGGGAGGTCAGCAATGACAGATTGGAAGGTCGGGTTTCTCATTTTGATGTGTTGTTTCTGGCCAGGAACTAATTGGTTTTGCTGTGTTGCATCACCAGGAGAACCATTAATCCCTGCCCCGTTTCCCACCGTTTTTGGCGTTTATGGGGCACGGAGGATGTTAGTTGCACCTGATGAGTTGAACAACATGTATGAAACATCTACTCCACTCTAATGTGTGAGCTGCCATCTGATTTGGACCAAAGAAGAAGAATTCGGTTCTAAAGCTTTCTTTGTGTGTGTGAGCAGCTTGGAGTAAGAACTGTTTCTCTATTAATCACTGAATTACTGTGGGTTTCAGTGCCTCCCTTTTCAAGCGGTTTGGGGTTCATTGTGTGACATCTGCTCATATTTGGACACTTATAGGTAGTTAGCAATTTCACTGTAAGGTTGTTCCCCCCATAAGGCTGTTCCCTTATAAGGCTGTTCCCCTATAAGGCTGTTCCCCCCATAAGGCTGTTCCCCCATAAGGCTGTTCCCTCCATAAGGCTGTTCCCCCATAAGGCTGTTCCCCCATAAGGCTGTTCCCCCCATAAGGCTGTTCCCTTATAAGGCTGTTCCCCTATAAGGCTGTTCCCTTATAAGGCTGATCCCCCATATGGCTGTTCCCCCATAAGGCTGTTCCCCCATAAGGCTGTTCCCCCATAAGGTTGTTCCCCCATAAGGCTGTTCCCGCTGGCAAATGGACAGTCCAGCCCTGGACACAGGCATTGCTTTCCCTTCAGGTTTCTGTAAAGCGTTTTGTCCCGTTCCGTCTCCGCTGCAGAGTTTCTCTCACAATGAAATGATTTCAGTTTTATAAGCAAAACCCGTGGTCCCTTGTGCCTGCTTTTCTCTGGTGCCCTTTGGTTCCTGGTCTGAAAGCTGTAGGCAAATGTTTGAATATTATTGGTGTGTTTTTCAGTGGTCACATTTTTAAAAACTCACCCTGGTTGTTTCTTTTATCTAATATATCCTCTTTTTTAAATATTTATTTATTTATTTTTAATTTTTTATTTATTTATTTATTTTTTTTTTTAGAGGATGTTTATTAAGATTTTTTAAAGTAGAGAGGGAGAGAGAGAAATATCCATGAGAGGGAAACATGGATCAGCTGCCTCCTGCACGCCCCCTACAGGGGGTTGAGCCACATCCTGGGCCTTGCCCTGGCTGGAATTGAACCTGGGACCCTTCAGTCCGCAGGCCGACGCTCTCTCCCCTGAGCCAAGCCGGCCGGGGACAACCAGAGCCCGTTTAGGAGGAGGAAGGGAGGGCGCTGGGACACGCTGGCTGGCAGATCAGGGTGCACAGCCTGGGAAGGAGAAGCACGTGTGGCAGGAGGGCTATCAGGAGGCGGAAGCCTGGCTGCTTCAGAAACCGATGCGGACGGACGGACGGACGGAAGCCCGGGGGACTGGACATGAATGGGAAGTTGAGTGCTGGTGCCTTTTGTTTGCCGTGTCTTAGGGGAGCCGTAGCGGGGAGCAAAGATCCCAAATGTGGGCCTAACCAGTGTGGCTCAGTGGTTGAGCATTGACCGATGAGCCTGGAGGTCATGGTTCGAGCCCCCTTCAGGGCACAGGCCCGGGCTGCAGACTTGATCCTCGGTGCGGGGCATGCAGGAGGCAGCGGGTCCGCGCTCCTCTCGCCTCACGGATGTGTTTATCTGTCTCCCCCTCTCCCTTCCTCTCTGAGAAATCAATGCAAACATTTTCTTAAAAGAAGATCGGAGTGCAGTTTCTCCAGAGGTGTTCAGAGCGGCCTTCGTTTCTCACTGAGTGCCAGCTTGTCTGAGCTAAAAGTAATGGCACCTACTGTGCGAATTGTAGCATTCAGACTTTCTACAAGCGGCATAATCACTTGACAGGCTATTTAAAAGATATGTTTTTATTGGTTCCGGACGGAGGGAGGGAAAGAGGAAGAAACACCCAGGAGAAGAGAGAATCACAGACCAACTGCCTCCTGCACGCCCCCCACTGGGGACGGAACCTGCAACCCGGGCCTGTGCCCTGGACCGGGAATCAAACCCTGACCTCCTAGTTCCTAGGCCGACGCTCTCCACTGAGCCACACTGGCCGGGCTGACTGGCTAACACAGCTCCCTAGTCTGCGCTCACGTTCACCACAGCGGCAGACTGGGCTACGTCTGGGTTGGGGTGGAGGAGGAAAGCCCGGCATCGATCTGAAGGATTAAACAGAGCGACGGGGAGAGGGGAGAGGCGAATGCGCCCACAGGTTTGTGGGGTGCTTTGTGCTTACAGAGCTCTCTGTGTCCCCCCAGGCGGAGGCTGCAAGCTCTGTGCTCGGATGCTGGGGGCCCACCAGTGCGAAGGGGCCACATGAAGGCACCGTGAAGGTAAGCGGGGGGGGGGGGGGGGGGGGGGGCAAACATCGACGATGAGAGAAAAACATCGCCCAGCTGCCTCCCGCACGCCCCCCACTGGGGATGTGCCCGCCACCAAGGTCCATGCCCTTGACCGGGCATCGAACCCGGGACCCTTCCGTCCGCAGGCCGACGCTCTACCCACTGAGCCACACTGGTTTCGGCTTTAATTGGGTTTGAATGAACAGGAAAGCGGGCCGCGAGTTCCCAGGAGGAAATCTGCAAAACATGGAAGAGCACAGACTCCATAGGTGGATAGGACCCACTCCAAAGAGAGGCTTGCTTTGCGGAGTGTGTGTGTGTGTGTGTGTGTGTGTGTGTGCAAAATGAAATTTAGCACTCTGCACAGTGCATTAAGGGAGAGGAAAAAAACATGAATTATGAGAGGGAAATGATCGGCTGCCTCCTGCACGCCCCCTACTGCGGATCGAGCATACTACCCGGGCCTGTGCCCTTGACTGGAATCGAACCTGGGGCCCTTCACTCTGCAGGCCGACTCTATCCACTGAGCCAAACTGGCTAGGGCTCTCTCCAGTTTCTTGATGAGCTATCAGCCCAAATTATTATTTGTGTTGGAATCCTTGTGCTTAGGGGGGCAGCCCCAGCGCAGCCGCCAGCTGGCAGGAACTGGCTGTGGGTCCGCGTGGTGGCTGTTCCCCTTGGCTCCTTCCCATCCGGGCCGCGGAGCCCTCCCATTGCACTAACGGGCGCCTCCAGTCAGAACTGGGTCAGCCGAGAACACAGCCGCCAGCCGCTAATTGGACCTGCGGTTTCCATCTGTTTTGTTTCTCACTTCCGCTCAAGGCCCCGGGGGCCTGCGCTGCTGGAAAGCTCTGTTTCCGAAAGAAAGGAGGCCCACAGCATCCCCTGGCGCTGCCGGGAGGGGTTCCCGAGCCGGCCAGGGCTGGGCCTGGGGGGGGCCTGGTCCCCAGCTGCTGCTGCTGCTGCTGCTGCTGCTTCTTCCTTCTTCCTTCTTCCTTCTTCCTTCTTCTTCTTCTTCTTTTTCTTCTTCTTCCTTCCTTCTTCCTCCTCTTCCTCCTCCTTCTCCTTCTCCTTCTCCTTCTTCTTCTTCCTTCTTCCTTCTCCTTCCTTCTTCTTCCTTCTTCCTTCTTCTTCTTCCTTCTTCCTCCTCCTCCTCCTTCTTCTTCCTTCTTCCTTCTCCTTCCTCCTTCTTCCTTCTTCCTTCTTCTTCCTTCTTCTTCTTTCTTCTTCCTTCTTCCTTCTTCCTCCTCCTCCTACTCCTCCCCCTTCTTCTTCTTCTTCTTCTTCTTCTTCTTCTTCTTCTTCTTCTTCTTCTTCTTCTTCTTCTTCTTCCTTTTTCCTTCTTCCTCCTTCTTCCTTCTTCTTTCTTCTTCTTCCTTCTTCCTCCTTCTTCTTCCTTATTCCTTCTTCTTCCTTATTCCTTCTTCTTCCTTACTCCTTCTTCTTCTTCCTTCTTCCTTCTTCCTTCTTCTTCTTCCTTCTCCTTCCTTCTTCTCCTTCCTTCTTCTTCCTCCTTCTTCTTCTTCCTTCTTCCTCCTCCTCCTTCTTCTTCCTTCTTCCTTCTTCTTCTTCTTCCTTCTTCCTTCTTCTTCCTTCTTCCTTCTTCTTCCTTCTTCCTCCTTCTTCTTCCTTATTCCTTCTTCTTCTTCCTTCTCCTTCCTTCTTCCTCCTTCTTCCTCCTCCTTCTTCCTTCTTCCTTCTTCCTTCTTCTTCCTTCTTCCTTCCTCTTCCTTCCTCCTCCTCTTCCTCCTCCTCCTCCTCTTCCTCTTCTTCCTCATTCTCCTTTTCCTCATTCTCCTCTTTCTCTTCTTCAAAGATGAGGAAGGGAAAGATAGAAACATGGAGAGAAACATTGATGAGGGCCTCCCGCACGCCCCCTACCGGGGATGGAGCCCACAGCCCGGGCCTGTGCCCTGACCTCACGGTGCACGGGCTGGTGCTCGGTCACAGAGCCACGGCGGCCTGGCTGCTTTTGATGGGCTTTGTAAGGGCCGCTTGTGTGGTCCAGGATGACGATGCTGAGGCCACCAGCTCTTGGATTTTAGGAGGGTGTCCGCTGATCCCCTAGGACCGTGGTCGGCAAACTGCGGCTCTCAAGCCACGTGCGGCTCTTTGGCCCCTTGAGTTTTTAGCAAAGGCCAGCTTAATCAGCTTAGTACCCTGATTAAGTTAATAACAATGTATCTGCCTATATAGTTTAAGTGTAAAAAATGTGGCTCTCAAAAGAAATGTCTATCGTTGTCCTGTTGCTGTTTGGCTCTGCGGGCTAATGAGTTTGCCGACCACAGCCCAGGAGGCCCTTGCAGGTTGCTCTCTGGCGCTGTGCACAGGAGGCTGAATGAAGTCTTTGCGGGCTCTTCTGGGACCTGCTGGCAGGGGCCTGGCCTGGGATGTGAAGCATTCAGCCCTCACGACTGCTCCCCCAGCAGGCTGCTGCCCTTACTGTGGAAGTGACAGGTCTGATCCGGGGCTTGCCTGCAATCTAGAAGGAGGTGAAGACGAGGGGAGAGGCTGCCCGTGGGCTCTGAGCAGGCGGTCCCCGTCCTCCACCTTCTACCCGGCTCTCAGCCAGCAGGGCCAGCCACTGAGACCGTCCTTTTTCTGTTCTTCTTCTTCTTTTAATCCTCACCCGAGGGTATTTTCCCATTGATTTTTAGGGAGAGTGGAGGAGAGAGGGAGAGACAGAGAGAAACATCGATGTGAGACACAACGATGGGTTGACTCCTGCACGAGTCCCCCCGATCATGGCCTGGGCTGGGGAAGAGCCTGCAACCAAGGTACATGCCCTTGACTGGAATTGAACCCGGTTCGGTCCACAGGCAGATGCTGTATGCACGAGCCACACTGGCCAGGGTTGAGACTGTTCTTACGGAGAAGACGAAGGCCACCTTGTCCATACGCACGGCCGCTCCAGATCCAGGGACTGTTTGGCACATTGCTGAAGACCAGAACCACTCTGTCACTCTAGCCATGTGTGTGTGTGTGTGAGTGTGAGAGAGAGAGAGAGAGAGAGAGAGAAAAGGAGTGGGTGTATGGCTTGACGCTATGGCTGGCTGAGCCAGTCAAAGGTGTAGCTTGTACCTGACCCTGTTCCAGCCACATGAATACAGCAGTGTTTCTTGTTATTGATATATTTCACCCGGATGTATGCTTTTTCTTTAAGTTTTCTTAATCCTCACCTGAGGATATTTTTCCATTGATTTTTAGAGGGAAGAGAGAGAGAGAGAGAGAGAGAGAGAGAGAGAAGGAAAGAAACACCAATGTGAGAGACACATGGATTGGTTGTCTCCTGCATTCACTCCGACCAGGGGACCAGAGATCAGACCTGCCACCTGGTACGTGCTCTTGACCAGGAATCGAACCCGTGACCATTGTGAGCCCCAGCCAATGTTCTACCATTGAGTAGCACTGGCCAGGAGGGATATATGCTTTTTGTATAAATAATTGTGAAATTTGTGTGTAGCACATGATTATGCAATATAACACGAACCAGACATAAGTTAGCTTCGTGGATATAACGTCATGGGAGTGGCTTTCTTCCACTCTCTCAGAATGTGAGACAAAAGCCTGGCGTGGCTCAGTGGTTTGAGCACCTACCTATGAACCAGGAGGTCACGGATCGACTTCCTTCCATACCTGGGGTTGTGGGCTCGATTCCCAGTAATGAGCCTTCAGGAGGCAGCCTATCTATGATTCTCCCTCATCATCTATGTTTCTCTCTCTCTCTCCCCCTCTCCCTTCATCTCTAGAAACAATAAAAATAAAAACTTTTTAAGTGCAGAAGAAAAAAGAAATACAGACATGTTTGAAAACTCTCCATTTTCTTCTCTCTCCTATCACCCAGAGGGTGGTCCTCGCTTCCACAGACCTCGTGGCTGGGAGGTGAGGCTAAGATGAGCATAACCAGCGACGAGGTGAACTTCCTGGTGTATCGCTACCTCCAGGAGTCAGGTAAAGCCACTCCCCTTCTGTGGGGGAAACTCATATTCCTGTGAGGGAAACACACCTTCCTGTCGGGGAAATGCACTTTCCTATGGGGGAAACGCACCTTCCTGTGTGGAAACCTAACTTCCTGGGAGGAAACCTAATCTTCCTATGGGGGAAGCACATCTTCCTATGGGGGAAACACATCTTCCTGTGGGGGAAACATACCTTCTTTTGAGGGAACCCTTCTTCCTGTGGTGGAAATGCACCTGCCTGTGGAGAAAAACATCTTCCTATAGGGAAAATCTTTCTGTGGGGGAAACACACCCTGCTGTGGGGGAAAGGCACCTTCCTGTGGGGGAATGCACCTTCCTGTGGGGGAATGCCTCTTCCTGTGGGGGAAACGCACCTTCCTGTGATAGAACACATCTACCTGTGGGGAAAGGCACCTTCCTGTGGGGGGAATACTCATGCCAGTGGGGGCAACACAGCTTCCTGTGAGGCAACACATCTTCTTGCTGTGGAATTAATTTTCCTGTGGGGAAAGGCACCTTTTTTGAGGGAACACGTGTATCTTTTGGGGAAACACACCTTTCTGTGGGAGGAACATAGTTTCCTGTGAGAGAAAACAGCTTCCTGTAGAATAACACATCTTCCCTAGGGGAACCTATCTTCCTGTGGGGGAAACACACCTTCCTGTGAAGAACACATCTTCCTGTGGGGAAATGCACCTTCTTGTGGGAATCTAGCCTTTCTGTGAGGGAAACACAACTTCCTGTGAGAGAAAACATCTTTCTGTGGGGGAAAGGCACCTTCCTGTATGGGAACCCTTTTTCCTGCGGGGGAAGTACACCTTCCTGTGGGGGAAATACCTTCCAGTGAAGAAACACATATTCTGGTGGGGGAAACTCAACTTCCTGTGGGGGCGATTCATCATCCTTTTGAGGAAACCTACCTCAAACCTACCCCTTTGTGGGAACTTAGCCTTCCTCTGGGGGAAACTCACCCTTCTGTGAGAGAAAACATCTTCCGGTGGGGGTAACTCAACTTCCTGTGGGGGCGATTCATCTTCCTGTGTGGAAATCCTTTCTCTCAAGGAAAAGCACTTTACTCTCGGGAAACGCACCTTCCGTGGGGGAATGCCTCTTCCTGTGAGGGATACGCACCTTCCTGCGAGAGAACACATCTACCTTTGGGGAAAGGCAGCTTCCTGTGGGGGGAATACTCATGCCAGTGGGGGCAACAAACCTTCCTGTGAGACAACACATCTTCCTGTTGGGGAATTCATTTTCCTGGTTGGGAAAGGCACCTTTTTGTGATGGAACACGTTTATCTTTTGGGGAAACACACCTTTCTGTGCGAGGAACATACTTTCCTGTGAGAGAAAACAGCTTCCTGTAGAATAACACATCTTCCCCTAGGGGAACCTATCTTCCTGTGGGGGAAACACACCTTCCTGTGAAGAACACATCTTCCTGTGGAAGAACACATCTTTCTTAGGGAACACATCTTCCTGTGGGGAAGTGCCCCTTCTTGTGGATATCTAGCCTTCCTGTGAGGGAAACACAACTTCCTGTGGGAGAAAACTTTCTGTGGGGGAAAGGCACCTTCCTGTATGGGAACCCTTTTTCCTGCGGGGGAAGTACACCTTCCTGTGGGGGAAACACCTTCCAGTGAAGAAACACATCTTCTGGTGGGGGAAACTCAACTTCCTGTGGGGGCGATTCATCATCCTTTTGAGGACACCTACCTCAAACCTACCCCTTTGTGGGAACGTAGCCTTCCTGTGGGGGAAACACACCCTTCTGTGAGAGAAACATCTTCTGGTGGGGTAACTTCCTGTGGGGGAAATTCATCTTCCTGTGTGGAAATCCTTTCTCTCAAGGAAAAGCACCTTTCTCTGGGGAAACGCACCTTCCTGTGGGGGAATGCCTCTTCCTGTGGGGGAAACGCACCTTCCTGTGATAGAACACATCTACCTGTGGGGAAAGGCACCTTCCTGTGGGGGGAATACTCATGCCATTGGGGGCAACAAACCTTCCTGTGAGGCAACACATCTTCTTGCTGTGGAATTAATTTTCCTGTGGGGAAAGGCACCTTTTTTGAGGGAACACGTGTATCTTTTGGGGAAATACACCTTTCTGTGCGAGGAACATACTTTCCTGTGAGAGAAAACAGCTTCCTGTAGAATAACACATCTTCCCTAGGGGAACCTATCTTCCTGTGGGGGAAACACACCTTCCTCTGAAGAACACATATTCCTGTAGGAGAATACATCTTTCTGTGGGGGAAAGGCACCTTCTTGTATGGGAACCCTGTTTCCTGCAAGGGAAGTACACCTTCCTGTGGGGGAAACACCAACCTGTGAAGAAACACATCTTCCGGTGGGGGAAACTCAACTTCCTGTGGGATTCATCATCCTTTTGAGGTAACCTACCTCAAACCTACCCCTTTGTGGGAACATCGCCTTCCTGTGGGGGAAACACACCCTTCTGTGAGAACAAACATCTTCCGGTGGGGGGAACTCAACTTCCTTTGGGGGAAATTCATCTTCCTGTGTGGAAATCCTTTCTCTCAAGGAAAAGCACCTTTCTCTGGGGAAACGCACCTTACTGTGGGGGAATGGCTCTTCGTGTGGGGGATACGCACCTTCCTGTGAGAGAACATATCTACCTGTGGGGAACGGCAACTTTCTGTGAGACAACACATCTTCCTGCTGCGGGATTCATTTTCCTGTGGGGGAGAGACACCTTTTTTGAGGGAACACGTATATCCTTTGGGGAAACACACCTTTCTGTGGGGAACACATCTTCCTGTGGGGAAATGCACCTTCTTGTGGGAATCTAGCCTTCCTGTGAGGGAAACACAACTTCCTGTGGGAGAAAACATCTTTCTGTGGGGGAAAGGCACCTTCCTGTATGGGAACCCTTTTTCCTGCGGGGGAAGTACACCTTCCTGTGGGGGAAACACCTTCCAGTGAAGAAACACATCTTCTGGTGGGGGAAACTCAACTTCCTGTGGGGGCGATTCATCATCCTTTTGAGGACACCTACCTCAAACCTACCCCTTTGTGGGAACGTAGCCTCTGTGGGTGAAACATACCCTTCTGTGAGAGAAAACATCTTCCGGTGGGGGGAACTCAACTTCCTTTGGGGGAAATTCATCTTCCTGTGTGGAAATCCTTTCTCTCAAGGAAAAGCACCTTACTCTCGGGAAACTCACCGTCCTGTGGGGGAAATGCACCTTCCTGTGAGAGAACACATCTACCTGTGGGGAAAGGCACCTTCCCGTGGGGGGAATACTCATGCCAGTGGGCGCAACACACTCTCCTGTGAGATGACACATCTCTCCGCTAGGGAATTCATTTTCCTGGGGGGAAACGCACCTCTTTGAGGAAACACGTGTATCTTTTGGGGAAACACACCTTTCTGTGGGAGGAATATACTTTCCTGTGAGAGAAAACAGCTTCCTATATGAAACACATTTTTCTCTGGAGGAACACTTCTTCCTTTGGGGGAAACACACCTATCTATGGTGGAACGCATCTTCCTGTAGGAGAAAGACACCTTCCTTTGGAGAAATGCTCCTTCCTCTGTAGGAACACACCTTCAAATGAGGCATAACATGTATCTTTTGGGAAATGCACCTTTCTGTAGGGGACCCCATCTTCCTGTGGGGAGATGGGGGTAGTTTCCCTATTAGGGAACCCATCATTCTGTGGGGGAAAACATCTTACTGTGGGGGAATACATCTTCCTGTAGGGGAACACTTCTTCCTTTGGTGAAAATGCACCTTCCATTAGGGGAACCTATCTTCCTGTGGGGGGTGGGGAACACACTTTCCTGTGGGAGGAATGCACCTTCCTGTACGAGAACACAGCTTCCTGTGAGGGAATACATCTTCCTCTCAGGGAGCACTGCTTTCTTTGAGGGAAATGCACCTTCCTTTGTGAGAACCTAATCTTCCTGGGGGGGAAACACACCTTCCTATGGGAGGAACACACCTTCTTCCTGTGGTGGAGATGCACTTTCCTGTGGGGAAAACACTTCCTGTGAGGGAACTCTTTCCTGTGGGGGGAATACAACTTCCTTTGGGGAAAACCTTCTTCCTGTTGCTTAAACGCAGCATTCTTTGGGAAAACACATCTTCCTTTGTGGGAAACACATCTTGTTTTGGGGAAACTCATCTTCCTTTAGGGAAACGCACCTTCCTTTGCAGGAAACACACCTGCCTGTGTAGGAACTCTTCTCCCTGTAGGGGAACCTTTCTTGTGGTGCAAGTGCATTTTTCTGTGGGGAAAAACTCCTTACTGTGGGGAAACCCTTCTTCCTGTGGGGAAATGCACCTTCTTGTGGGTAAACACCTTTCTAACTTAACCTAGTGACCCCCTGAGATCCTGCCCTGCACAACCTACAAACACACCCAAGCTCTAAGCAGCGGCTTTTGCATATGAATGGCCTTCTCCATCGCAACCCAGTTTAGGCAGCTTCCAAACCTCCAAGCAAAGAGGAGAAAACTAGTTCTCGCTGTAGCTCCTGCAGGGTGGCCTCAGACAGTAGCTGACCTGCACCCCATTGGAGATCCATAAGCCATTGTACCTAGTTGTCAGTGTGAGATACCAGATTTCAACTCCTCACATCCATAAGTAACACATTCAAGAGGCTGACTCAGTGAGCATCAAAGCCCCACTGAAACAAGGCCTGCACCATAAGCGTGTCTCCAGCACAGCAGTTCTTCCATTATAGACACAGCGGGTCCTCACAGCCAATTGGCCTGGAGGTCAATTCCTCCCAGTGTACCAACAGCAATCAAGGCTTAACTACACCAAGACTTTGCACTTAGCCCACAAAGGGGTGTACCAAGATCGTCCACCTCAGGTGATTGGGGAGACTGAGCTGCTTGCCTGTATAGGTCACCTACCACACAAAGCCACTCCATCAACACAGGGAAGCAGCCAAAATACAGAGACACAGAAACATGTCACTAATGAAAGAAATGGAGGAAAGCAAGCTATGGGACAACATAGAGTTCAAAACCACATTTATAAGGTTATTCAAGAATCTTCTAAAAACTGCTGAGAAACTTGATGAGACCTTCAAGGACCTTAATGAGAATACTAAAAAAATGGAAAAGGACCAGTCAGAAATTAAGCATACACAGTCTGAAATAAAGAATATACCGAAACTCAACTGTACCCCAAGAATCAAACCAAAGATCTGAAATATGAGGAAACAAAAAACACCCAAACAGTAAAACAAAAAGAAAAAAGGATTAAAAAATATGAAGATAGTGTAAGGAGCCTCTGGGACAACTTCAAGTGCACCAACATCCAAATTTTGGGGGTGCCAGAAGAGAGACAAATATATTGAAAACATATTACAATAAATGATGAGAGAAAACTTTCCCTACCTAGTGAAAGAAATAGACTTACAAGTTCAGAAAGCACACAGAACCCCAAACAAGAGGAATCCAAAGAGGACCACACCAAGACACATCATAATTAAGGTGCCAGGGGCAAAAGACAAAGAGAGAATATTAAAAGCAGCAAGAGAAAAGCAGTTAGTTACCTATAAGGAAACTTATACAATTATCAGCTGATTTCTCAACAGAAACTATGCAGGCCAGACAGGAGTGGCAAGAAATATTCAAAATGATGAACAGCAAGAACCTACAACCAACATTACTCTACCCAGCAAAGCTATCATTCAGAATTGAAGGTCAGATAAAGAAATTCACAGACAATGCCGGGACCGGTTTGGCTCAGTGGATAGAGTGTCGGCCTGTGGACTGAAAGGTCCCGAGTTCGATTCCGGCCAAGGGCATGTACCTTGGTTGCGGGCACATCCCCAGTAGGGGGTGTGCAAGAGGCAGCTGATCGATGATTCTCTCTCGTTGATGTTTCTAACTCTCTGTCCCTCTCAATTCCTCTCTGTGTAAAATCAATAAATATATTTAAAAAAAAGAAAGAAAGAAAGAAAGAAAGAAATTCACAGACAAAAAAAAGTTAAAGGAGTTCATCACCACCAAACCAGGATTACATGAAATGCTGAAAGGTATTCTTTAAGAAGTGAAAGAAGAAGGAAAAAGGTAAACAAAAAGACAGCAAATACAAACCTACCAAGTGAATCTAAAAATCAAGTGAATAAAAAGTTTGACGAACAGAGTGGACTGGTGAATATGAGGAAATCAGGGACTGTTCACAGGGGGGAGAGGGTCTGAGGGGTGTGGGAAGAGATTGGACAAAAGTCTTAGACCTGTGGATGAGGATAGTGGCGGGGGGTGAGGGCATGGGGTGGGGTGGGGAATCAGGTGGAGGAGAGCTATGGGGCGGGGGGTGGGGGGAGCGGAACACCTGTAATAATCTGGACAATAAAGATTTCTTTTTAAAAATAAAAATAAAGGCTTTGAGGTCATTCGTGAAGGTCAGGGTTTCTCAGCCTCGTGCGGTGGGCATCTGGGCGGGATCGCTCTTCATCCTGGGGACACCCCCCTGGTACAGGGGTGTGTAGCTCACATTTATTGAGCATCTACTACTGTGTGCCAGGCGTGATTCCAAGTATGTCTCAGCTGAAACGATTAACAGCCAGGAAGCAGGCTGAGCTGCTTCCCCTTTCACAAGGAGAAGCCCAGGGTGTGGACAGGGTGCTGAGTTCTCCAAGTCACACCACAGCAAGGCAGAAAGCTAGGATTCAGGTCCGCCATCTGGTTCCAGAACCTTCCTCTTTCCAATGTGGTGAACTCTGCTGGTTTGTTTTCTGAGCGGAAGCCCAGTGTTCCTGGAGTTCGCCCTACTTGGCTCAGACATCGTGTCCTTTTGTGTGTTGCTAAATCCAGCATTAACGTGCACCTCACCGAGGCCAGCTGGGCTGGGAACTCCTTTTTTTTTTTTTTTTTTTTTTTTTTAATATATTTTATTGATTTTTTTACAGAGAGGAAGGGAAAGGGAAAGAGAGTTAGAAACATCCATCAGCTGCCTCCTGCACACCTTCAACTGGAGGTGTGCCTGCAACCAAAGTACATGTCCTTGACCGGAATCAAACCCGGGACCCTTCAGTCTGTAGGCCAATGCTCTATCCACTGAGCCAAACTGGCCAGGACTGAGATGCTCCTTTTTTAAAATACATTTTTATTGATTTCAGAGAGAGAACGGAATAGGGAGAGGGAGAGAAACATCAGCGATGAGAGAATCATTGCTCGGCTGCCTCCTGCATCCCCCCAGTCTCCCCACTGGGGATCGAGTTCAAAATCTAGGCCTGCGCCCTGACCGGGAATCAGCTGACCTATGACCTCCTGGTTCATAGGTCAGGCCTCAACCAGCGAGGCACACCAGCCGGGCTGGGCTATTGCTTTCTGAATGTCCTCATCGGGTTTGGGGCTCTGGGGGTGTGCAGCGGGCAGCTGACCTATGGTTCTCTCTCATCGTTGATGTTTCTCTCTCTCTCTCTCTCTCTCTCTCTCTCTCTCTCTCTCTCTCTCTCTCCTTTCCTCTCTGAAATCAATGGAAAATAAATAAAAATGAAGCTGAGATGGCTGTACCCCCAAAGCTGTTTTCCATCCTGGGCGAATGTGGGTCTTCCGGGGCCTGTGTCTCCCCTAGCCCTGCCCGCTTCCCCCCATACCAGGGCTGGGGGTCCTGCATGGATGAGGCGGGTGAGGCCCCGGTGCCCCTCCGTGCCCGTGGCCGTGCCTCCGCCTGCCTCCAGGCTCACGCCCCGCCTCCCCTGTCCGGCTGCAGGTTTCTCCCACTCGGCGTTCACCTTCGGCATCGAGAGCCACATCAGCCAGTCGAACATCAACGGGACCCTGGTGCCGCCCGCCGCCCTCATCTCCATCCTGCAGAAGGGGCTGCAGTACGTGGAGGCCGAGATCAGCATCAACGAGGTCTGTGCGCCCCTCTCCCGGGTCCTGGGGGGCTGGCAGCAGGCCCCCTCCTGCACGCGGCCTGGAGGTCCTGGACGGGGCGGGAGAGGGGGTGTCTGCACTGCAGGCTGCGGGGACAGCGGGCCTGCGCACACACGGAGGAAGCTGCCCGGGACCCGGGCATCCGAGTGTTTTCCACACGCACATGGATGGCTGCTAAGCGTCAGGCATCATGGTCTCCACATGCACACAGGGATGGCCTGCTACTGCAGGTCATGGTCTCCACACACAGCTGGCTGGGTGCTGACTGAGCACCGTGGTGTCACGTGTGGTGTCCCCCTGTACTCCCCCAGTTGGCTTTCCTTCGTGTCCCACCTCAGGGCAGGCGAGCACCGGGCCGGGCCGAGCCCAGAAGGGGTGTCCCTCCCCGCTCTCTGATCCGCTCTCTGAGCCGCCGGTTCCCTGGGACCTCAGATTTGTTCTGTAGAATCAGCCCTGACGTGTGCAGTCAGAGAGTCGCGGAGGGACAGAGGTGACTGTCCTCATTCCAGAGCGGTGCCTGCTCACCAGGAAGCTGGTGGAGAAGTGGCCGTAGTGACAAAGGGAAATGGTGTTCATTTGCTCGTGCCCCTTCCTCTTAGGCTGGGCTCACGGTGTGGTTGGGCCTGTTTTTCACGCAGGGCCAGTTTTATTTATTTATTTATTTTTCAGAAAGGAAGGGAGAGGGAGAGAGAGATAAAAACATCAATGATGAGCCCTAGCTGGTTTGGCTCAGTACATAGAGCATCAGCCTGCGGACTGAAAGGTCCCAGGTTCGATTCTGGCCAAGGGCACATGCCTGGGTGCAGGCTCAATCCTCAGTAGGGGGTGTGCAGGAGGCAGCCGATCACTGATTCTCTTTCATCATTGATGTTTCTATTTCTCTCTCTAAAATCAATTAAAATATATATATATATATACATATATATATATATATATATATATATATATATATATATATATCATTGATTTTTTTGCAGAGAGGAAGGGAGAGGGATAAAGAGCCAGAAACATCGATGAGAGAGGAACATCGATGAGCTGCCTCCTGCACACCCCCTACTGGGGATGTACTTGCATCCAAGGTACATGCCCTTGATCAGAATCGAACCTGGGACCCTTTTGTCCGCAGGCCGACGCTGTATCCACTGAGCCACACGGGTCAGGGTAGAGCACCTTTTCTGTGACATATTGTAGTGCCTCAGTTGCAGTAGAGCACCTTTTCCATGCAATGTGGCAATGCCCCAGGTCAGTGTGGTATTGACCAAACATCGGGTGGCCCCCTTAGGATAGCATTGCACCCTGTCCTGCACCCAGGCTGAGCCCCCACACACACTGCCCACCGCCCGCCCTTCCTCGCCTCTGCCCGCCCGTCTGCCTGTGGTGCCCGTAGCCCGTTGCCAGCAGCCTCGGGGCTGATGGCCGTGCCCCGGCTTCCCCAGGATGGCACGGTGTTCGACGGCCGCCCCATAGAGTCCCTGTCGCTGATCGACGCCGTGATGCCCGATGTGGTGCAGACGAGGCAGCAGGCCTTCCGGGAGAAGCTGGCGCAGCAGCAGGCCAGTGCGGCGGTGGCAGCAGCCACAGCGGCCACAACAGCCACGACGGCCACGGTGACTCCAGCAGCGGTTTCCCAGCCCAACGCCCCAAAGAACGGGGAAGCCACGGTGAACGGGGAGGAGAACGGAGCCCATGCCATGAGTAAGTGTGGGCATGTAGTACGCAGATGTGTACGCGTGTGTAACTGAGCACACATGCTCCCGTGTTGGGTTGCGTGTGACTGTGTGTGTGTGCAGTGTGTGCGTGGATGTATGTGCGTGCCCCTGTGCGTGTGTTAGGCAGATGTGAGGATTCTTCCCGGGGTGGAATTGGCTTCCCTCGGATCAGCTGTGCAGCTGCCCAGCCCTGAAGGTCCAGATGGCCGTGGCCTTCACCCCTCACCGCGTGGCCTGCTCACATCCAGCCCCCTGGCCACAGCGCAGCGCCGTGGCCGGTGACCATGAGGCGTCCGCTCCCTCCACAGATAACCACTCGAAGCCCATGGAGATCGACGGGGACGTGGAGATCCCGCCCGGGAAGGCCACGGTGCTGCGGGGCCACGAGTCCGAGGTCTTCATCTGCGCCTGGAACCCCGTCAGCGACCTCCTGGCCTCGGGGTGAGGCGTCCGCCTGGGGCGCTCTGGACGGGGCGCCCCGCTGCTCTGCACGCAGTCGGGTCCCGCCCCCGGGGCGCATTCCCTCTGGCCTGCCTGGGCACCTGCCCCGGGGTGCAGGCCCAA
Source organism: Pipistrellus nathusii (assembly GCA_963693515.1). Taxonomy (NCBI): domain Eukaryota; kingdom Metazoa; phylum Chordata; class Mammalia; order Chiroptera; family Vespertilionidae; genus Pipistrellus; species Pipistrellus nathusii. The sequence goes on along the minus strand of OY882879.1, from coordinate 105,137,661 downwards.
GCCTGGGGTGCCCCTGCTGCTCCTCCTGGGGTACCTCCGACGGTGGTAAAATTGAGGAGGAGTCCCGGGGCCGGGCCGTGGTCTCCCCGGGTGGGGCTGTGCCTGCATTTAAAATTCCCCTGTGCAGCAGAGAGGGTGCGGAGAAGATCCCCTGAGGTTAAAAAAAAAATAGCACTGCCCGGCTTGGCTCACTGGATAGAGCATCAGCCTGTGGACTGAGGGGTGCCAGGTTTAATCTGGCCAAGGCACATACATGCCTGGGTTGCGGGCTCAATCCCCAGTGGGGGATGTTCAGGAGGCAGCCCAGCAATAATTCTCATGATTGATGTTTCTGTCTCTTTCCTCCCTTCCTCTCTGAAATCAATAAAGAAATATATATATTTTAAAAATTAAATTAAAAAACAAAAACAAAAAACCAGCTCTGTGGGTTGGACTGGGCAGGCTGTGCCCTGGGTCTCTCGAGGTGCCTGGTCCGAGCCGCCTGGCCAGCCTGATCACCCCTAACCACTCCCCTGCCTGTCTGAACGCCCCTAACCACTCCACTGCCTGATTGCCCCTAACCACTCCCCTGCCTGCCTGATCGCCCCTGACCATTCCCCTGCCTGCCTGATCGCCCCTAACCACTCCCCTGCCTGCCTGATCGCCCCTAACCGCTCCCCTGCCTGCCTGATCGCCCCTAACCACTCCCCTGCCTGCCTGATCGCCCCTAACCGCTCCCCTGCCTGCCTGATCGCCCCTAACCGCTCCCCTGCCTGCCTGATCGCCCCTAACCGCTCCCCTGCCTGCCTGATCGCCCCTAACCGCTCCCCTGCCTGATCGCCCCTAACCACTCTGCTTGCCCTGGCCTTAGGTGCTCCCAGCTGCTGTGCCAGCCGGTGTGCTCAGTCTGCCTGGCGGCTGCAGGCCCTGGCAGGCTGCGTGGCGGGAGGAGGGAGAAGAACCCCGGGAGCACGCGGTAGCTGACTGCAGGCGCTTCCTCCCGCAGGTCCGGGGACTCGACGGCGCGGATCTGGAACCTGAACGAGAGCAGCAACGGGGCGTCCACCCAGCTGGTGCTGCGGCACTGCATCCGCGAGGGCGGCCACGACGTGCCCAGCAACAAGGACGTGACCTCGCTGGACTGGAACGTAAGCCCCGGCCGCCTCCCGCGTGCTGGTGCCCAGGGGAGTGGGGGGCTGGGTCCTGGGGCTCCCTCCCTGAGCACTAGCACGTGTCAGCCCGAGTCTCTGAGCAGCCAAGGAAACATGACTTCCACCTTCAGATTCTTTTTTTTTTTTTTAATGTATTTTATTACTTTTTTTTTTTTTTTTTTTTTTTTTTTTTTACAGAGAGGAAGGGAGAGGGATAGAGAGAAACATCAATGAGAAACATCAATCAGCTGCCTCCTACTGGGGATGTGCCCGCAACCAAGGTATATGCCCTTGACTGGAATCGAACCTGGGACCCCTCAGTCCTCAGGCTGATGCTCTATCCACTGAGCCAAACCAGCTTCGGCTTAATGTTTTTATTGATCTCAGAGAGGAAGAGAGAGAAACATCAATGAGGAGAGAAAGTCATCCACCAGCTTCCTCCCGACCGGGAATCGAACCAGGACCTCCTGGTTCACAGGTCGACGCTCCAGCCCTGAGCCACGCTGGCCGGGCTAGCGATGGGTGATCGACGTGAGGATGTTCTAGCCCCGGAATGAGAGGTCAGAACAGCCCCCGCTAAGCTGTCTCTGTCGGCCTGTCTCTTTCCGGCCCGCAGAGCGAGGGGACGCTGCTGGCCACAGGCTCCTACGACGGCTTTGCGAGGATCTGGACGGAGGACGGTGAGCGCCGCCACCGCCCGCGCGCCCCCCCCCCCCCAGCCAGGGTTCGGGGTTCGGGGTCCGGGAGGAGCAGATTTGGGGTGGAAGCTCACATGAACGGCCGTGGCCTTGAGGTCAGCTGGTTTGTTGTCCGTTTCCTTCCTCACAGGGAACCTGGCCAGCACCTTAGGCCAGCACAAAGGCCCCATCTTTGCCTTGAAATGGAACAAGAAGGGCAATTACATTTTGAGCGCGGGTGTGGACAAAGTGAGTGAGTACTGAAATACGTCTCTGATCTGTAGACGCTTATTGGTCTTGAATCTCTGGATGACATCGCGGTTTCTTTGAAATCTGAGGCTTTGTTTCCTCTTAAGAAATGTGTGGGCCGTCCAAACCGGTGTGGCTCAATGGATAGAGCGTCGGTCTGCGGATTGAAAGGTCCGGGGTTCGATTCCAGTCAAGGGCATGTACATTGGTTACGGGCACATCCCCAGGTGGGGGGCGTGCAGGAGGCAGCTGGCCGACGGTTTTGAGGAAAGTGTTAGATGCACCAAACAAATGGACGAAAGACGTTCGTTGGGCCGGAGCTGACCCACCATGTCCCGAGTCCGGTTTCAAAGAAACTCACTGCCCCGAGTTTTTCCTCTGAAATGCCTGCAGTCAGACACAGCCCACAGCCAGTTCCCCAACCACGGGCTCTGATGTCAGCGACGGAGTTCCAGTTAAGTGAGGTGATGGGTGCGAAACCCCACTGGTTTCCCTGAGCTGGGATTTCCTGTCTCCCAGACATTAAGCAGATCCCTAAGAATTCCTGCTTGTCTGCCAGGGGAACGGCTCTCTCCCTGCTTTAGGGGCCTCTGCCTGGGGCCACGGGTGCGGCTCAGTACTCTGCTCTTTGCCAGGAATGCCCGTTCCTTCCTCTGCTCCTCACCTGGGAAAGGGCCAGAAAGATACGTAGATAAGCTTTATTGTGAGTGTTTTCTACTTGTAATGGGAGAGGGGAAACCCCCACCGTATTGGTACTTTCCCAGTGATCAGCTACAGCGGCTGTGCCTTGCGGAGTCACCACCAGTCCACCTGGTCACGTATGTAACACTGGCAGGCGTAGGCAGAAAAGACATGAGCAGCTGCATGTCGATCACAGGTTGAAACACTATGTTGGCCAGTGTGGAGTAAAATAAAATGTGTAGTGAATAAGTAGTTTCAGTGCTGAAACCAGTGTGGCTCAGTGGATAGAGCGTCGGCCTGCAAACTGAAAGGTCCCGGGTTCGATTCCGGTCAAGGGCATGGACCTTGATTGCGAGCACATCCCCAGTAGAGGGTGTGCAAGAGGCAGCTGATGGACGATTCTCTCTCATCGATGTTTCTAGCACTCTCTCTCTCTTCCTCTTTGGAAAAAATCAATACAGTATTTTTTTTAAAAAGTAGTTTCATGGCCACAGCAACCTCAGTTCATATCCGAGTCCCAGCCCCCAAAAACAAAAAGAATTCATTTTCCAGTTTCTGTCTGTCTTCTTTTCATGGAGGGCTTCCTAGGAACAAAGCTCCCTGCGAGGCCCCGTCTGTTTACTGGGCGGCCCTGGACTGGAGGGAGGAGGGCCTGCTGCCTCGTCTTGGAAGATAACTTTTCCAAGAGAAAACATGGCGAGAACACTCACTCACTTTTCCTTTTCGTTTGCGGAGTGCAGACCACCATAATTTGGGATGCTCACACGGGAGAGGCCAAACAGCAGTTCCCGTTTCACTCTGGTGAGTCTTTTGGTTTGGTTTTGCAATCTTATATAATAAAAGGCTAATGTGCAAATTGACCAAACGGCGGAACGACCAGACTCCATGACACGCACTGACCACCAGGGGTTCAGCGTGCTCCTGTAGGGGGAGCACTGCTTGCCAGAAGCCCTGAGCCGGGCTCATGGCTGGCGAGCAGGCCTAAGCCATCAGTCGGACATCCCCTAAGGGCTCCGGGACTGGGAGAGGATGCAGGTCGGACTGAGGGACACCACCACCACCACCCCACCCCCCCATGACATTCGGGGTGTACGCATGTCATGCGCCAGGCCTCTGGTTTGGAAATAATAGCACAGAGTTCCCATGAAATGTCCTGTGAGGTATTCCTGTCTACTCCAAGGAGTGTGTCCATGGAATCCAGCTGCAGTCCCAGGGCTGTGAGGCGTCCACGGTACAGAGTCCCCAACATCAAAGCATGAAAAACACCCCAGGAAACCAATCCCAGGACCAGTGCGGCCTCCTTTCTCCTGCCAGCTCAGGGGAGCCGTGTTGGGGACCCCCGAGACTGTGCCCACATGGGGAGTCCCAGCTCAGGTGCGTCACAGCGGAAGGACACAGAGCACAGCCAGCCGAAGGGAGAGGTCCCGGTGAAATCCAGCACTGGCAGTGGTCTTCTCGCCGAGAGTCGCCAAGGACAGTCCGATTCCCCCGGAGACGAGTGTTGACAGGCCACGTGGAGCTCAGTGGAGACTCAGCCCAGGGTCTTCGCAGAGGCTGGTACTGCAGGCAGCCTCCCCCTGCCTTGGACCCAGGTTCCAGACTCCTGGAAGGAACTGGCGTAAACTACTAGTTTGCAGTTTAAGTACAGAAGCTGCTCTCGTCAGTCAGGGAATGGTGGGAACGGAACGTTCGGGAATCCTGATCCCCAGACGTGGGCCAAGAGAGCATGGTCTCCCTGAGGTGGGCTGTCGTTCCCACAGGGGTGTGCAGCCGCTGCCGTGGGCCTAGCCACATCCCTCTGTGTGTTGTGGCCACAGCAGGCCACGTGGGGCAGCCCGGGCTCCAGAGACCACAGTGTCCACTCCCTGTTCCGCCCGCAGCCCCCGCCCTTGATGTGGACTGGCAGAACAACACCGCCTTCGCCTCCTGTAGCACCGACATGTGCATTCACGTCTGCAGGCTCAGCTGCGACCGCCCCATCAAAACCTTCCAGGGACACACGGTAAGTGGGAGGATGGGGATCAAGTTCATGGGCATGTGCCAGGACGGGGGAGCCTCGGATTAAAAGATTCTGTGACAGCCGGGACCGGTGTGGCTCAGTGGATAGAGCGTCGGCCTGCGGACTGAAAGGTCCCGGGTTCAATTCCAGGCAAGGGCATGGACCTTGGTTGCGGGCACATCCCCAGTAGGGGGTGTGCAAGAGGCAGCTGATGGATGATTCTCTCTCATCGATATTTCTAACTCTATATCCCTCTCTCTTCCTCTCTGTGAAAAATCAATAAGATATATAAAAATAAATAAGTAAATAAATAAATAAAATTATAAAAGATTCTGTGACAGCCCTAGCCGGTTTGGCTCAGTGCATAAAACCTTGGACTAAAGGGTGCCAGACATTGGGCGACATGAAATGCTATTGATCTTAGTCCAGCATCTAAAGGGGTTTTGGAATCTGGAGAAGAGCTATGCGTAAGAGAGATCAGAGAAATAGCCAATCTCCTGAATTTGGTGGAAAACGCATTGGTTTTTAGAGAGTGGAAGGGAGGGAGAGACAGGGGTGGAGAGGGGAGAGAAACATTGATGTGAAAGAGACCCACCTATTGGTTGGTTACCTCCTGCATGCACCCCGACTGGGACCAGGGACGAATCTGCAACCCAGGTACATGCCTTTGACTGGGAATTGAACCCGCCACCCTTCGGTGCACAGGCCAACACACTAGCCACTGAGCCACACCGGCCAGGGTGAGAATGAATTTCAATGTCAGTTTCAAAACCACGGTGGTTGGTGGTCACACCGGTTGTCTGTGCTTGCTTTTTCAATGTAAACGCATGGGCTCCTGAGGTGTGAGGTTTTTCTTAAAGAAACGTGGATGCGGGTGACTGGTTTTGCGTGGTGTGTGGACGTGCCTCAGTGAGAAAGGCAGAGTAAGCAGCAGGAAAACCTGAGCCCTGTGGGGGTGGGAACTGGAGAGTCTGCAGAGATGATGGGGCGCTCCTGCCCCCTGCTGGGCGGTTGTGGCACCTGCTCACGGGCCTTCATTTCTTTGTAAAATCCTTTGCTCTCTTTCAGAACGAGGTCAATGCCATCAAGTGGGACCCATCCGGCATGTTGCTGGCGTCCTGCTCTGACGACATGACATTAAAGGTGAGGTGGAGGGGGGGGCTGGGCCGCAGGCCACCACTGTGGGCAGTGCGGGGCTCACCCTCACGGCTGCTCTGGGGGTGGTTTTGTAACCCACACTTTTCCCGTGGCTGTACCGCGGCCCCTTGGCTAATCGATGCCGCTGGCGCCCCGGGATTTTGCCCGCCCCTCTGCCTGGGCACCCACCCGCCTGCGGGCGAGCCGCCCCAGGGCCCCAACCCTGAGGAGCGCTCACGGCATGATGGTGTGGAGCCATTCCCAGCTGGAGAGAGAACTCCTGCTCACACGCTTCCCAATGTGCCCTCTAGATCTGGAGCATGAAGCAGGACACGTGTGTCCATGACCTGCAAGCTCACAGCAAAGAGATCTACACCATCAAGTGGAGTCCCACCGGGCCCGCCACCAGCAACCCCAGCGCCGGCATCATGCTCGCCAGGTAAGGGGGGGCCGGCCTGCAGCCCAGGCCACGCGGCCCCCGTGTCCTGCTCCCTGTGGCTGGGACAGTTCCGATATCCGAGGGAACAGAGATGGCAGTCTGTGAAGGAGGTGGCCGGGGACGTGACTAGGGAATGCCGCTCGTGTCAGAAGGAACAGGAATTTTGTGAATTGTGTTGCAAATGAGGTCGCGCCCTTTCAAACGGTACACGGGTAGCTCCCCGGATAGGACAGGCCCACGCGACAGAGCCACGAAGGGACACCGAGCAAGGCCGGGGGTCCCTGTGCCCGCCGGGCTGGAGGGTTCTGGGTGCAGGCGCCCAGCACGTGGCTTTGGGAAGGTTTTCGTCAGGACGGAGAGAGCGATCGGAGCTGAGCCTGTGCCCGGGGCTGCAGGTGGCGCGGGTTCTGAGTGGCAGCAAAGGGCTGCCCCTCACTCCCAGGACGGCAGCAGCAGGGTCCCCAGAACTGGGGAGAGGGGTACGGCCACGCTGCTGTCGGCTGTGGTGCACAGAAACCGCGTCGGCCCGCGTGTAGGAAGAACGTCCAGAAAAACAAGCTGCAGAGGTCTGAGGCCAGGGTGCTGGGGAGCTTTGGGCTCTGGGGTCCAGGGTGCACACAGTAACATTAAAATGCACGAACCAATGCATATGAAATCAGCCTGTTTCCCCAGTCACAGCATGCAAAAAAGCAAAGGACGGGAGTCTGTCTTCTATATAACAGAGGAATATGCAAATTAGCCAGGATGCCGAAACGTCACAACCAGACAGCAGGGACCTGAGGCTGCATAGCGCCTGGCCAGGGCGAGGGACCTCAGGCCACGACCCCACCCAGCGGGGTTTAATGGGGGACCTCAGGCCGCACCCCCTTCCCTGACTCTGGGCCAACAGACCTCAGGTCATGCCCGCTGCCTGGCAGGGCTTGATGGGGGACTGAGACTGCACCCCTCACCCAGAGGGGCAGGGCCGGACGGGGTCTGGGTCTCCTGCATTTTTTATTATTTTTATTTTTTTATTGAAAAAAATATATTTTCTTAATTGATTTTTTTCCAGAGAGGAAGAAAGAGGGATGGAGAGTTAGAAACATTGATAAGAGAGAAACATCGATCAGCTGCCTCTTGCACACCCCCTACTGGGGATGTGCCCGCAACCAAGGTCCATGCCCTTGATCGGAATCGAACCTGGGACCTTTCAGTCCACAAGCCGACGCTCTATCCACTGAGCCAAACGGTTTTGGCATCTCCTGCATTTTCGAAGTGCGTGCTGTGGTGGGCGTGCCCCAGACTCTGACAGGAGCAAGATTTTCATGTACATTTTAGTAACTTTCTTTCATCTCTGACACTTCTATTATAGAAAAAGGACAAATAGCGATGTTAAAATATTTCCTCTAATTCTCTCTTTTTTTTTTTTTTAATATATTTTATTGATTTTGTACAGAGAGGAAGGGAGAGAGATGGAGAGCTAGAAACATCGATGAGAGAGAGTCATCGATCAGCCGCCTCTTGCACACCCCCCACTGGGGATGTGCCCGCAACCAAGGTACATGCCCTTGACGGGAATCGAACCCGGGACCCTTCAGTCCCCAAGCCGACGCTCTATCCATTGAGCCAAACCGGTCTCGGCATTAATTCTCTTTTAATGTGCACGAATTTTGTGCACCGGGGCCATTAGTTGTTTTATAACAATGGCTTTGTTGTCCATGCATCGGAGTCACATTTTCGCCAGGACGACACATCCCCGTTACCATCTCTGGAAACATGAAAGCCACACGGGGAAAGTGTGACGCAGGCACGCCGTGGGGAGGCGGGAGGGGGCCCCGCGTGTCCGTGGTGACGTTTCCTCGCTTCCTCCCAGCGCTTCGTTCGACTCCACGGTGCGGCTGTGGGACGTGGAGCGCGGCGTGTGCATCCACACGCTCACCAAGCACCAGGAGCCCGTGTACAGCGTCGCGTTCAGCCCCGACGGCAAGTACCTGGCCAGCGGCTCCTTCGACAAGTGCGTGCACATCTGGAACACGCAGGTAATCCGGGACCTCTCTCAGCGGCCCGCCTGAGGCCAAGTTTCTGGGACTCAGGCCCGAGGCAGCCGCTGGGGTGTGAGTCCCCTGCCTCATCCTTCTATGGAAAACGGGGCGACAGTAACCCGGACCCCTAGTGTCCGGGGTGCTAAGGTGGGGGAACAGGTGTCATACATTCGAGCTTTCCAAGCGGGGAGCCAGCCCTGACCTCCGGTCCGAATCAGATTGGAGGGTGTAAAGGAATGCCTGCTGGCTTTGTGGGGCCATTTTAGTTCCTAATGGGAATGGGCCATGTTTCGGTAGGAAAGGTATGGATAGAGGGTCGTGCTGTTGGCAGAACTCGGAGGAGACAGCATTTGAGTGAAGGGTGGCAGCGTGGGTAACCCTGGGTAAGAGGTTCTGAATATAAAGACTGGAAGAGAGCGGTATTCCTCGGACTGAAAGGTCCCTGGTTCGATTCCCCGTCAAGGGCACAGGCTCGGGGTGGGGGCTGGATCCCCAGGAAGAGGCGTGCAGGAGGCAGCCCACCCATGATCCTTCTCCTCATGGATGTGTCTATCTCCCCCTCTCCTTTTTTCCCTACCATTAACATCAATAAGAATAAATTTTTTTAAAAAAAGAATAAATTTAAGAAAAGAGCAGTAGGGTAGGGACTGTTATGTTACGCAGTCAGCCCTCAGTTCTCTTACCAACCGAGGAGAAATGGTCAGAGCCGTTGCCTGTGGCCAGCGATCAGCTTGTGTGACCTCAGGATGGATTGCCCCTTGTAATCCAGCCTGCCTTGGGGTTCCCTGTGGCTGGGTTGACATTGTGGTACATCTGCATCGAGCCCATGCCCCCTTGTGGCAAGGGTTGGTAGTACATGAGGGAGGCTTCCCAGTGTCTGCCTCTCCTGAGCTCCATGCTGGAGGACAGGGAGAGGAGAGGGAGGAGCCTCCGAGGCGCCAGCCTCACAACCCAGACAGGCCACGCAGAAAACCCACGTCCCAGGAGCACTGAGCCTCCTCAGAGGAGCACTCAGCATGGCTCAGTGGTTGAGTATCAGTCTGTGGGCCAGGAGGTCACCGTTGGACTCCCGATCAGGGCACATGCCTGGGGTTTCCGTCTTGATCCCCAGTGTGGGGCGTGCAGGAGGCAGCCGATCCCTGATTCTCTGTCACCATGGATGTTTCTCTCTCCCTCTCCCTTCCTCTCTGAAGTCAATGAAAGTGGACTTAAAAAAGCCAACCGACATTAGGGACCGCCCAAGGCCGAAACCTCATCACGTTGGCATTCCTTTTGTCTAGATCTCAAACCTCCCGGGTCCTGGGGAGAGGGTGCCCTCTAGGTACAGCCACCATGGGGTGCGGTGGCCTGGCTCCCTCCCGGTCCCATCCTGAGCGCCTGGCCCTGCTTTTCTTTGCAGAGTGGGAGCCTGGTCCACAGCTACCGAGGCACGGGTGGCATCTTCGAGGTCTGCTGGAACGCCCGAGGGGACAAAGTGGGCGCCAGTGCGTCCGACGGCTCCGTAAGCAGCGCCCGCGGCATGCTGGGGCAGGGGGCGGGGGGCGCGAGGGACAGAAAGGGGAAAGGCCCAGCAGCCCATACCCGGGCTGAGGCTGAGCACCTTGCTCCTGGGCCCTCTGCCTGCATTCCACGGCTCTCCTGGGTCCCCTGAGGCAGGGGCGATGGGAGGGCTGGGCGGGCCCGGGCACCCCGCTCGTGTTCCCCGAGGCCGTGAGCGCAGGCTTGAGTGGTCACGGTCCCTGGCCCTCGGTGTCTGGGCCGTACCCCCGCCCATGGCCACTGCCCCTGGGTTAGTTCCCAGGATGGTCAGAGGCCCAGTCACCAGCATGTGGGCACAGTTTCTCTGCATGTTCGGAACTGTGTGCCAATAAAACTTTATTTATAAAACAGTTGGGCGGGCCTGGTTCGATCCCCGGGCTCTGCAGTATCATTCGCCCGCCCGGCTCTGCTCCCTTCCATACAAGCAACATCTCCTGGCATTGCCACTCGCCGGAACGTTCACAGTCACGTTCCTGTTCCCTTTGCTACAATAACGGGCCCTCCGTCTCCCCACAGGTGTGTGTGTTAGATCTGCGCAAGTGACCGCGGTGGCCGGGGAAGACAAGAGAGGTCATGGACCAGCCGTGGGCACGGGGCCTCGGCACCCCTGAGACTCGATCCTGCAGCTGCCAGACTGCGCGGCGTGGCCCGTGGGCCTAGTCCGGGAGCTGTATTCGACGTCCTTGCCGAGCGTCTCTCACACACACACACACACACACACACACACACACACACACAGTGTATCCGAGGGGGGCAGCCCGGCGCCCCCAGCCCGGTGATGCGTGCAGATGGCTCCCGTGGCTGCCATGGCGGGGCGGGAAGATGGGGGGGGAGTTGTGCCAGCAAAGGGGAGAGAGAAAACTGCTGTGATCGCTCAAAAGGGGTAGGAAACTCTCCCCCCCAAACCCCCCTTCCCCTGCGGTCCGCGTGGCTCCCTGACAGTCGGGCCCAGCGGGCTTGCAGAGGGATTCCAAAGCCAGCCTGTGCGGCGGGAATGCGCCTGGGGGACCCCGACTCGTCCGTGGCCCCCAACCTGCGCTGTGGCGGCGTTGCTGGGCCTTCCCTCCCCTGTCCCCGCCCGTCCCCCGCCTTTGTCCTTCTTCCGTGTCTGGGCTTGCTGTAGACACGGCCTTGGGGACACTTGGCAAAGTCTGTGCCTGCAGCTTTCTGCTCCTCCCCTCCTCTATGCCCCCTCCCCTGCCCTCCCCTCCCCGCACCCCCTGGTCAGCTGTGTCCTATGCTCCACAGTCTCCAGGGCACATTCCTCGCAAAACAAGTGCTTTATGTGGGAAGGCAGGGCAGGGGGGCTTTTTACAGGAGAGGGAAAAAGACTTATGAGAGAGAGAGCCCGGAGTATTTTTGGAAAAAAAGAAGATATTTTTATGTGAGAACGATTTTAAAATCCTTACAACGGCCATCAGGCAGAGAGCTTTGTGCGGTTTCCTGTTTTAAGCGGTTCCGGGGAGCGGTGCGTGGCGGGTGGGCGGGCACGCGTGGGGTCCCCGGGCCCTGCCTGGGCGGCCGCAGGACAGTGAAGGGGGTACACAGGGACCTCCGTGACCTCAGGAGCGAGTCCCCAACCAAACGCCCCGAAGCCAGTGACACAAGAGGCTCTGCTCCGAGTCGCTGTAGGTTTGGCCCTGGGGCGCTGGGAGGGCGCTGGGTCTGGCTGCTCAGAGGTGCCGGGAGGGAGGCCCCGAGGGGAGGCACAGGTGGAAGGCCACCGTCGTGCACCTGGCTGTGCGCCGGGAGGTGGCTGCCCGGCTGCGCGGGGCCATCGCATTGGGGCGCAGCGGGGATGGGGCAGCGATAAACCCTAATGCTGACCGACAGCTCTGCAGGGGCCACCCCAGAGACAGGACACTGGTGGGAGGAGCTGGAAACCCACCCTCAGGGCGGGTGCGCACGTCCCAGAGACCTGGACGGCCGGCCCGCGGGTCCTCGTGCCATCATCACGGGGCTCCCCGTGGATCCTCCAGCCCCGGCCGGAGAAGACCCCAAAGTGCCGGTGCCGAGTTGGGTGCTTGCTTTGGGTCGTGGCCTCGCCGGAGCCCGGGGTCTCTGGTCACCACTCTGGTCCCCAGCCTGCAGGTCCTCTCTGCCCAGAGAAGTCTGGACATTGGGGGCGCAGTGTGGGGGTGCTGAGGAGCGCCATCGGACACCCCAGCCCCTAAAAACGGGCGCGTCTCTGCAGCTGGGCATCGCCGCCCCGTGGGGGCCGGGAGCTGGGACACGTCGGGGCACCATCAGGACACCTGCGGGCTTGGAGCTTCCGCAGACAATCCGCTGGCCACAGTGAGGTGGGGATCCTGGGCCATGCGGCTCAGTCCCATGGGGACCCCGAGGCCCCGGCTTCCTGCCCCTGGCCTCAGAGACGAGCTGCTGCAGCCACAGGGGCCCGAGTGTCCAGGCGCCGTGACAGCGGGCAGCTGAGCCCCGGGAAGTCGGGTCCGGCGGCCTGTGCCTGTTCGCCCTCATTGACAGCTTACACCCTGACGCTGACAGTGAGCAAATGCTGACAGTGACCTTGATCCTTCCACGCCCAGCCTCCCGGAGTCTCCCCTGGGTTTGCATGAGCGGGGCTGGCGTGAAAGGCAGTGACCGGCTTCACCCCGGGGACTGGAGTTCTCTTTTTTAATATGTTTTCGTTTTTAGTGATTTCAGAGAGGAAGGAAGGAGGAGAGAGAGAGACCATGATGAGGGAGACTCACTGCTGGGCTGCCTGCTGCACGGCCCCTCGTGGAGACCTGTGCCCTGCCGGGGACATGAACCCAGATCTCCTGGGTCATAGGTCGCTGCTGGACCACTGAGCCACACCAGCCCGGTGGGGACTGGGGTTTCCCTTCTGCCCTAACGTCGGTCGAAGGTGGGGAAGTGCACTTAGTCCCGCGCCGAGTCTGCTTCGTCCTGCTTCCTCTCCTCTTGTACCCGTGCCACCTGTCCCTTCACAACCGTGTTTCGGGTCAAATGCACAAGCGTGCCCTCCCCCCTCCTGGGGGCAGGGAGCTCTGGCCCCTGCGGTGTTTGTCGTCTGTGCCAGGTGTGCCAGCCCACTGTCTGCCCCACCAGCGCCCATGTCTGCGTCCATATCTGTCCCCCACCACGTCCCCTCACGCGCTCCGACATGATCACCCTGCGTGTGGTAGCCATTTGTTCCCAGAGAATCAGCAGGTCCTGTTCAGCGCCTTGAATAAATCGCTCTATTTTGATACGAGGGACCGTGGCAGGTGTGCTTTCTTCCCGCTCGGCCCCTGGGGCTCAGGACTCCCCAATGAGCAGGCACAGAAGGGACCTCGGGTGCGACCCTCACTCTGAGGTTTCAGTCTGTTCTTGCTTCTATGTCTCTGGATCCATTTGGGTTCCTCAGTTAGATTGCACGGGGGTGGGAGCGGGGGAGGGGTAGGGGGAGGGTGATTTCTGGCCGGCCATTTGGGAAAGTCCAAGTCGGTGACTCCGCCTGTCCCCTGGTGGTTTGCTGGGAGCTCGGTTCCACAGAGGACTTTGCAGAATGGGAAGCCCCAGGGCTACTCCCAGCCCTAGTGGGCATGGCTTCTGTTCCTGCATCGGTGTGCCGCCCTGGGACACGAGGCGGTTGTCCTGGGGACACAGGCTGCATTTTGCCCTGAGTCACAAAGCGGGTCAGAGTGTCATGTTCCTGCACATGCAGCTCGATCCTGCGTGGGAGCCAGGCAGGTGCAGGGCCCTGCCGGCCTTTCTTTTTAATCCAGAGAATATTGTTTTCATTGATCTTTAGAGAGAGAGACTGGCAGACATTGATGTGAAAGGCATCTACCTGCTTCCTCACGCAGGCCTGGGGATCAAACCTGCAATCAAGGTTTATGCCCTTGACAGGGAATCGAACCCATGACCCTTCAGTCCACAGGCTGACTCTAACCACTGAGCGAAACCAGCCAGGGCCCTGCCCTGCTCTGCTCTTTATGGTTCTGAGGAAGGCACATGAGCATTTCTTACATTACTTTCAGCTGAATCCAGTGGCATTGGCAGAACCATGTCCTGGAAACATACCATGCCAGAGGCAGGAGTGTTGTCGGCCTGACCCTTTATTTTTTTTTTTTCAAAAAAGACATTTTATTGATTGTTTTTTTACAGAGAGAAGGGAGAGGGAGAGATAGTTAGAAACAATCAATGAGAGAGAAACATCAACCAGCTGCCTCCTGCACGCCCCCCACTGGGGATGTGCCCGAAACCAAGGTACATGCCCTTGACCGGAATTGAACCTGGGACCTTTCAGTCCATAGGCAGATGCTCTACCCACTGAGCCAAACCAGTTTCGGCTCAGCCTGACCCTTTAGCTCATGTGCCAGGGGTTGGGTTTCATAAGTTCAGCCAGGCGCAAAGAACGGAGGCAATTACCTGGGCTTAGCCAGGAATGACAATTACAACGAAGCCACAAGAATGAACATTTTACAGCTTGATCTTTAACCAGGATTCCACATAATTTCCTTTGTTTTGAACTCTAGTAAAACTTCCTGGAATCATACTTTATAATTAAACACGCTGCACCAGTTCTGGGTCACTGTCCTTCCATCAAAGGGCTAGCTGTCCCAACTGGCTGCAGCCTTTCCCCTCTGTGTCTGTGTCTGTGTCTGTGTCTTTTTATTTATTTATTTGTTTTCATTTTCTCAATCCCCAGCCACCCCTACTCCAGCCTTGCTGGACGCGGTAAAAGAGAAATACATTCTGCAGCAGTGGTTCTCAACCTTCCTAATGCCGCAACGATTTGATACAGTTCCTCATGTTGTGACCCCAAACCATAAGGTTATTTTTGTTGCTACTTCATAACTAATTTTGCTACTGTTGTGAATCGTAATGTAAATATGATATGCAGAATGTCTTAGGTGACCCCTGTGAAAGGGTCATTTCACCCCCAAAGGGGTCACGACCCACAGGATGAGAACTGCTGGCCTAAGGGTATTCAAGACCAAATACAGCCGAAGCCGGTTTGGCTCAGTGGTAGAGCATCGGTCTGCGGACTGAAGGGTCCCAGGTTCGATTCCGGTCAGGGGCATGTACATTGGTTGGGGGCCCATCCCCGGTGGGGGGTGTGCAGGAGGCGGCTGGTCGATGTTTCTCTCTCATCGACGTTTCTGGCTATCTCCCTTCTCTGTAAAAAAATCAATAAAATATATATTTTTTAAAAAAGAACAAATACAACCGGTCTGCAAGCAGAGGCGGTCTCTGAGGCTTTGAATCTTTTCCTGATCCAATTAGAAACAGAGTTTGGCACTGTCCTGCACTAGAGATTCTAATGCATCAGAAACCCAAACAGGCAGCCGAAATGGGAAGACAAAAACAACCCCAAATGAAAGAACAAGATGATTCTCCAGAAGAGAGAAGTGAAATGGAGATAAGACATTTATCTGACCCTAGCCGGATTTGCTTAGTGGATAGAGCATCGGCCTGAGGACTAAAGGGTCCCAGGTTTGATTCCGGTCCAGGGCATGTACCTCAGTTGTGGGCACATCCCCAGTATGGGGTGTGCAGGAGGCAGCTAGCTGATCCATGTTTCTCATCAATGTTTCTAACTCTGTCCCTGTCCCTTCCTCTCTCTAAAGGATCAATAAATTCTATTTTTTAAAAAGAAATGTATCTGCCGAAACCGGTTTGGCTCAATGGATAGAGCGTCGGCCTGGGGACTGAAAGGTCCAGGGTTCGATTCTGGTCAAGGGCATGTATCTTGGTTGTGGGCATATCCCCAGTAGGGGGTGTGCAAGAGGCAGCTCATCGAAGACTCTCTCTCATCGATGTTTCTAACTCTCTTATCTCTCTCCCTTCCTCTCTGTACAAAATCAATAAAATATATTTTAAAAAAAAAAGAAATGTATCTGATATAGAGTTCAGAATAATGATAAAGTCTTCAACAGCATGAACCAAACACTGGATTCCTGATCAAACCTGCCTCTTCTGAGCTCTCTTGTAATGCACAGAGAACATGCAGCCCCACCCCAGGACCAGAGGCTGAATTCCTGAGAGGAGCCGGCTCTTTGGCACCCTCCTGTGGTGAACGAGGGACATGCAGCCCTGTGTGTGCACCAAAGGCTGAATTCCTGATGGGAGCCGTCTCTTCTGCGCCCTCTTGTGGTTCATGAAGAACATGCAGCATAGCCCATCAGCACGCCCTATGCCTCAGCTGCTTCAGCACTTTGCTGCCCTTTTGGCCTCATCAATAACTTGACCCGAGAGCATTTGCTAGAAGTGCTGTTCGGAAGGAACCTAAGCCAGCCCGGGAGGCTGGTTTCAATGACTTTTAGTAACTTTCCCAGGGATGTGGACGTGGCGTTGCACTGCAGCGTGCACAGAAGCTCTGAGCATTTGGTCTGGAACAGCGAAATTTACCTTTTCACCTTGTGGCACATAAAATTCGGCGGCAACCCCCAAAAATACACCTTCTGCCCATCTGACAAAGAGAAGAGCCAGACGTTTGATTCAATGACACCCGAAGGCTATTGTGTTCGCTGTTGTCATTTTTTTAATTTGACAAACTAAGGGCAAGAGGCCGGTGCCTGAGGAAGCAGGGAGGAACTGCGTGTCGTGCATTCTCCCGTGGCGCAGAGGGTGGAAGCCACTGGCCCAGAAGGCAGTCTTCCATCCCGAGGGCACGCACTCCTCCTTTCACAAAGGCCCGGGAGATGCTCTGCCATGGGGATGAGAGTGAGCCTGGGAAATGGGACACCTTGACGAGGAGCTGGGGACACACTTCTGAGGAACGAGGGCTGCAGTCGGAGGATGGGGGGCGGGCCCCTTCCCTGTCACAGGTCTCCCTGGATTTGGGGAACAGCTTCCCCCTCATTCGTCTGGCGGGACCCGCTTGCGATGTGGATTTCGATTGT
Organism: Pipistrellus nathusii; assembly: GCA_963693515.1. Taxonomy (NCBI): domain Eukaryota; kingdom Metazoa; phylum Chordata; class Mammalia; order Chiroptera; family Vespertilionidae; genus Pipistrellus; species Pipistrellus nathusii. The sequence goes on along the minus strand of OY882879.1, from coordinate 105,120,938 downwards.
GCTGGCGTCGGACCCTGGAGAGGAGAGGAGAGGAGAGGAGAGGAGAGGAGAGAAGGCCGAGAGGTGTGGTGTCCTGGGGGGCGTGGCATGAGCTTCAGCAACGTGTCTGCGAACGAGATCCCGATCCCGGTGCTGCGGTTGCCTGGTCGCCGCACTCCGCTCCAGGATGAGCCCAACGAGAGGGAAACCCGCTTCTGTCACACTCACATCCCTCCGAGGGTCCTTCGGGGGGAGGGGGGTGCCGCGTGGTTTGGGGGAGAGCAGTGGGTTATCAATAAAACGAAAGCAAACATCCTGCCCGAGCTGGTGTGGTTCAGTGGATAGAGCATCGGCCTGCAGACTGATGGGTCCCAGGTTGGATTCTGGTCAAGGACACATGCCAGGTTCTGGGCTCAATCCCCAGAAGGGGGCATGCAGGAGGCAGCCGATTCATGTTTCTCTTATTGGTATTTCTCTCTCTCTCCTCCCTCTCTGAACTCAGAAGTGTTTTTAAATGCAGACGAGGAACTACAAACAGTGTGGGCACTGCACATTCCATGTACACCCCGATGGGCGCGAGGGGCGTCACCTTGGTTGCTGATGGCCTTTGGGGGAGCCTGGACCCCGCAGCTCGCCTGCCTCAAAGCAGGGGCTCACCTCCAGACAGCATGCTCAGGGCCTCGTCAGACGTGTGGCCGCCCTCACGTGCCACCTTCCTGGAGGCGGGGCTGCCCCCAGGCACGCAGGGGCCCTGGTGGGCCGGGCAGGCCCGTTCGGCGGCCGAGCTGGTCATGGGTTCCCACTGGATCTCCTTCCGGCGAGACTGGAAGTCCAGGCGGCATCCGGTCCAGCCATAGAAGGCCAGCGACAGGAGGAAGCCCTGGGCGGGATTCAGAATGCCCTGGAGGGGACAGGGAGAGCCGGTGAGCGGGGCAGCCGGTGAGACCCTGGGCGCTGCAGGTGCCCCCTGCTCGCCTCGCCTGGAGTGGCCCAGCGGGTTGATGTCACAGGCTCCTGAGGTCCCGGAGGGCAGGGAACTGGTCCTCACTTCTGTGCGGTACCCACACCAGAGTGAGCCACCGCACCAAGCCACTGCAAGGCACAGCCCGGGGGAGGCGCTGGTCTTGCTTTCAAGTCCTTGCAAATCAGATTTCCTCCAATTTTGAAGCGCCATCAAAATCAATCCTGTGTAGGACACGTGTGTTTTTCCACCGAGAGCTCCTGTTTGCATTTTTTTATTTTTATGGATGGCAGAGCGGAAGGGAGAGAGAGAGAAACATCAATAATAAGAGAATCATGCACCGGCTGCCTCCTGCACGCCCCACACTGGGGATGGAGCCCACAGCCCGGGCCTGCGCCCTGACCAGGAATCCAATTGTGACCTCCTGGTTCCTAGGTTGATGCTCAACCAATGAGCTGGTGCTTTTATCTTTATTATAAACGTCATCAAACGGAAGCGCCAGGGAAAGGGGTGCCCACCATGTGCTTCCACCTGACCATCGTGTGTATTTCCAGCCAATACGTTTTGATGTGTGTTGTTATTAGCTGTGTTTAGTATAACATCTTTTAAAATATATATTTTATTGATTTTTTACAGAGAGGAAGGGAGAGGGATAGAGAGCTAGAAATATCAATGAGAGAGAAACATCCACCAGCTGCCTCCTCCACTGGGGATGTGCCTACAACCAAGGTACATGCCCTTGACCAGAATCGAACCTGGGACCCTTGAGTCCGCAGGCCGATACTCTATCTACTGAGCCACACCGGCCAGGGCTAGTATAACATTTTACGTTTATAATTTTTTTTTTTTAACGATCCTTACCGGAGGATAATTTTCCCATTGATTTCCTAAGAGAGCGGAAGGAAAGAAACATCGACGTGAGAGAGACACTGAGCAAGCCGGTGGGGCTACATTTATAATCTTTTAAAACATATTTTTACATTCATTTAGAGAGAGGAAGAGAGAGAGAGAAACAGGGACGGGCCGCTTCCTGCATGCCCCCCTCCTGGGCATGTGCCCTCAGCGCAAATGGAACGGGCATCTTGAGTCTCACCGGCCGGGCTGGTTTTTATTTGGCAAGAGGAACATGTCAAATCGGGAGTGACCTACCATAATAAACCACGTGGTCTTGGCCGCATTTCTGACATATTTCAGAGCGCCTCCTTCGATGTCCGGTTGCATCTCCAGGTAGAAGAGAAGGCTTTCGTTAATGATGTTGGACAACCAGCTGTGAGAAGACAATGGCCGCCCCTGGTGAGGGCAGCGCCGCAGAGGGCGTGGCTATGCGCTGGGGGCGGGGCGTGTCTCCCAGAGCATATATTTTTTTAAAATATACTTTATTGATTTTTAACAAAGAGGAAGGGAGAGAGATAGAGAGCTAGAAACGTCGATGAAAGAGAAACATCAACCAGCTGCCTCCTGCACACCCCCTACAGGGGATGTACCCGCAACCAAGGTCCATGCCCTTGACCGGAATCGAACCTGGGACCCTTCAGTCCGCAGACCGATGCTCTACCACTGAGCCAAACCGGCTTCGGCCCAGAGCATATTTTCCCCGAGGCCCCAAGCCCAGAGCCAATGTTTCCTCTCCAAAGACCCCCCCCCCCCCTTGGGCCCTGGCTGGGATGGCTCAGTGGCTAGAGAGGCGGCCTGCGGACTAAAGGGTCCAGGATTTGTTCTGGTCAAGAGCATATGCCTGGATTTTGGGCTCCGCCCCAGTAGGGGGAGTGCAGGAGGCAGCTAATCAATGATTCTCATCACTGATGTTTCTCTCTCCCTCTCCCTCTCTGGAATCAAAAACAACACACACACACACACACACACACACACACACACACACACACACGCACACACACACACACTGCTCCCTCTGGACCTCTGGGCCCCTCAGCCAATGGGCCAGGGCTTGCATGTGGCTTCCCGGTGACCGGAATGAGGCGCAGAAGATAGGTTACCAGACGACGACGACCAGCATGATTTTGAAGAAGCGGGTCTTGATCATGGCGCCCATGCGCCTCTCCTTCTCCGAGTACACGCCCTGCCGCCCTTTGAGTAGCGAGGCCACTGCGGAGAGAGGGCGAGCGCCGCTCAGGACAGGCCGGTGACCCTGGAGCGGCCCGTGCTAACAGCTCACACCACTGGCGACCCTGTCCCGGCGTGAGGAAACCGGGCTTTAAAAAAAAACATTTTTTAATTGATTTTTTACACAGATGGGGGGGGAGGGATGCAGTTAGAACCATCGATCAGCTGCCTCCTGCACCCCCCCTCCCCCCACTGGGGATGTGCCTGCAACCAAGGCACGTGCCCTTTATCGGAATTGAACCTGGGACCCTTCAGTCTGCAGGCCGATGCTCTATCCACTGAGCCACACCAATTAGGGCAGTAGAAACCAGATTTTCTTTGGGTTTTACTAGGTCAGGAGCCACGTTTTAAAGATGTACATTCTCTGTGGTAACAATGAGCCCTCGCTGGCTGGCGTGCTCAGTGGATAGAGCGTTGGCCCACGGTCACAGGTTCAATTCCTTGGCCAAGGGCACGTGCCTGGCTTGCAAGTTCCGTTCCAGGCCCTGGTCAGGGGCGTGTGGGAGGCAGCCAGTCAGTGCGTCTCTGCACATCCATGTTCCTCCTTCCCCCCGCTTCCACTCTCTCTGGAGGTCAATGGGAACATCCTCGGGTGAGGATTGAAAAAACACGCTTCAAGTTCTTCACGCCCCGGGTCATTCTGCGGGGAGAGGTTCCCGAGGGGGTGGAGCCGCGCCTCCCGCTGCCCAGGGGAGGGGGAGGGGGGATGGGTATGGGGGTGAGGCCCCAGTCCAGACCCTTCCCAGTGCATCCTGCTGTGCTCTGCCTCCTGCCTCCTGTGGCTGAGCCACCCTCAATCCTCCCCTTTCCCGTGTCCTCCCGCCCTCCTGTTCCCCAGCTGCTCCGGGCGGCCAGCCCCCAGGGGGCGGCCAGGGGAGCCCCAGGGGGGGGGGCGGTGCACGCATGTCCCTATCCCGAGCCCCGTGGGCGCGCCTCACCTGCCGAGAGCGTCTTGCCGAACAGCACCGGGTTGGCCAGCAGCACGAGCAGCAGCGGCAGGTAGGCGCTCACGTAGTGCGGGACGGCGTGCTCCAGGCCCCGCTCACACCTGGGGGAGGGGGAAAGCGGGGGGAGTGGGGGTCTTATCCCTGGAAAGGGCTCAGCTGGGACGGGAAGGCCTGGAGCCCCCACAGTCCCCGGGAAACGGGGAAAATGGGAAGGCTTGGGTGGTGGACGCGCCCCGTCTCTGCTCGTGGGACAGCCCACAGCCCACGGGCCAAGGCCGCGCACCAAGGCGGCCAGCGGACTCAGCTCTCACGGTTCCTGGGAGCCGTCATCCCGTGGCTCTTTTTTTTTTTTAAATATACTTTATTGATTTCTTACAGAGAGGAAGGGAGAGAGATAGAGAGCCAGAAACGTCGATGAGAGAGAAACATCGACCAGCTGCCTTTTGCACACCCCCTACCGGGGATGTGCCCGCCACCAAGGTCCATGCCCCTGACCGGAATCGAACCTGGGACCTTTCAGTCCGCAGGCCGACGCTCTACCGCTGAGCCACACCGGTTTCAGCATCCCGTGGCTCTTTCCAGGGAGAGGGACGGGGTTCCTGTTGGCTGGGGGCCACCCAGGTGTGTTCCCAAGGTGGGAGCTCACCGGGTGAGAGATGGAGAAGGCAGAGGGGGGTGGCAGAGGCGGGGAGAAGGAAAGGCAGAGGGGAGAGGGCTGCTCAGGCCCAAGAAGGAGGGGGGGGGGCAAGTGGGAGGGGCAGGGGGAGGGGAAGAGCTAGTTAGTGGCCACAAAAGGCAAAGGCCCTTGTGTTGGTGGAGCTGGGGGACCGTCAGGTGGGGAGGAGGAGCCGGACGGGGAGGGGCCTCAGCTGGACAGGGACGGGGAGGGGCCTCAGCTGGACAGGGACGGGGAGGGGCCTCAGCTGGACAGGGATGAGAGGGACCTCACCTGGACAGGGATGAGAGGGGCCTCAGCTGGACAGGGACGGGGAGGGGCCTCACCTGGACAGGGACGGGTAGTACAGCATGAGCAGCCCCTCGGCGCAGAGCAGCGCGGCCAGGCCCCAGGCCATGAGGTGGTAGAGCAGGATGATGCTAGGAGAGAGCCGCTGTTAAGATGATGCGCTGTTAAGAGGGCGCCCCGACTTCCGGTCTTGGCTCCTCAGGGCTCCACCTGCCCCCCAGATCCGGACAGCGCTCAGGTCCCAGCCCCCTGGGGTGCGGGGAAGCAGTGCGCCCTCCTAGGACGGTGTTCAAAGGCTCCACTGGTCCAGGTAACTGGCAGCCGGTGGATCTGTGCTTGAGTCACAGCTCTGATCCCCGCACAACTGAGGGCCCCATCAGCCAAGGACATGCGCTGGCACTGGCTTTGGGGACAGGGCTGCTCACACAGCTGCCTGCCACCCGAAGCTTCTTCCTCTGGAACAGCCTGGATGGCACGCAGAGCAGCAGCTGGGCTAACAGCCATATTTCCTTCCTCCCCTGGCGGCAGTGTGACTGGCTACCAGCACATTCTGATTGCTTCTCACACTGAGTGGCCACAAAACGAGTGTTATGAAAGGGGTTGTCCTGTGCAACTCCCAAGGAGGCTGGTTCGAGGGAGGAGCCTTTTGCATTGCTCCCTTTCCCCTTCCTGCTGCCCGGAATGCAGATGTGATGGCTGGAGCTTCAGCAGCTCTATTGGGCCATGAGACATTGAGGATACAAGCCACACAATGGGATTGGGGAGCAGGAAGAAAGGAGCTGGGATCCGTGATGTCCATCATGAGGCCTGGGTTGCTGCCTCAGGCCTCTTTAAGTATGATACAGAGATCCCCATATTGTTTACATCATTATTATTTTATGACTTAACTAGAGGCCCTGTGCAGGGGGCGTGGGGGGGACTCCTCAGCCCAGCCTGCACCCTCTCCAATCCGGGAGCCCCAGTCGGACATCCCTTACACAATCCAGGACCACTGGCTGCTAACTGTTCACCTGTCTGCCTGCCTTATTGCCCCTAACTGCTCCTAACTGCCCCCCCCTGCTGGCCTGGTCACCCCCAATTGCCCCCCCCTGCTGGCCTAGTCACTTCCATCTGACACCCCCCCACTGGCCTGGTTGCCCCTAACTGCCACCCCTGCCAGGCTGATTGCCCTAAACTGCCCCCAACACTGGCCTGGTCACCCCTCACTGACCCCCCATGCCGACCTAGTCACCCCACGCAGCCTGTTCGGTCATCCTTTCGGTTGCAATGGTCGCTGAGGCTCTTCTCTCTATAGATGATGTCATATTATTTAATAATGCGCATAGGGAATAGCAGTGAATTTAGAGCAGTGATCTAAGAGTGTCCGATGTGCTCTACAGCGTGACTGCACCCTTCTTTGGTTACTGAATCGGCTTGAAAAGTGAATTCATTCAACAAATTGCTCAGACAGCTGGATAGCTACACAGAAAAGATAAGGGAGCCTTGCCCTCGCTGCACACAGAATCCACTCAAAATGGGTCAGAGACGGCAGCCAGGCGCGCAAACCATAAACTCTCAGAAGACGACGCAGGGACAGATTTCTGTGGCCCTGCGCGAGGTGACAGTGGAACCACGATAAACAAACAAACAAACAAACAAACTGGACTTCATCAAGATGAAAACCTCTGTGCTCCGAAACATGTCATCAGGTGGAAAGACAAGCCACCGATTAGCGGCAGGTGTTTGTCAGCTATAGGAATAAGAAGGTACTTGTAGCCGAAACCGGTGTGGCTCAGTGGCTAGAGCGTCGGCCTGCGGACTGAAGGGTCCCAGGTTCGATTCCGGTCAAGGACACGCACATCCCCAGTAGGGGGTGTGCAGGAGGCAGCTGATCGATGTTTCTCTTTCATCAATGTTTCTCTCTCATTAATGTTTCTAACTCTCTGTCCCTCTGCCTTCCTCTCTGCAAAAATTAAATAAAAAACCTATTCTAAAAAAAATGGCCAAAGGAATGGAATAGAAAGTTCCCCAAAGAAGGAGTGCCAATGGCCAGTAAGGGCAGAAAATGCTCACCCTCATTAGTCATCCGGGAAATCTAAACCAGTGAGCCTTGGCCAGTCTGGCTCAGTGGATAGAGCATCAACGTGCAGACGGAAGGGTCCCGGGTTCGGTTCCGGTCAAGGGCACATGCCTTCGTTGCAGGCGCCTTCCCAGCCCTCGCCCTGGTCAGGGTGCCTGCAGGAGGCAACCATTCGGTGTGTTTCTCTCACATCGATGTTTCTCTCTGTCTTTATCTCCTTCTTCCACTTCCTAGAGAGAGTGGAAGAGATGATTTTTGTGTAGGCGAGGAAAAGGCACACTTTTATTCTTTTTTATGTTGATAGCCAGTTGTCTGAGCCAGGGTGAGGATTAAACACAAAACAACACACAAGCCAACCCGCAGTGAGATACCACTGCACACACCAGGACGGCTAACACCCAAAACCAGACACACACACACACACACACACACACACACACACACACACACACACAGAAAGCAACGCGTGTCCTTAGCACGGATATGGGGAGAGCAGCTCAGCAGCTCCTCCCGCGGCTAAGCTCTGGGCCTTGTGCCCCGAGCTCCCACCCGGGGTGTGAGGGAAGCGCGCCCTCTTGCGTCCACGTCATGCAGCTCTATTCCTGATCGCCATTCTGAGCGGCTCCCCCTCCCCCCCTGCCCTGTGCCCATCAGTGATAAGCGGATCCCGTGCCCAGGGCCCTGCGGTGGGACGTGACTCAGCAACGAGCAGGCGTGAGCGCTGATAGCTGCTGCCCCCTGGCACCCGTGGACACGTTACGCGAAGCTGAGGAAGCCGAGACAGAGGTTGTGCAGCTGTGAGTCCGTCTGTGGGGAATGTCCAGAGCGGGCTGATCTAGACTCGGAGAGTGGACTGGCAGCGGAGGGGGCCGAGGAAGGGGAATGGACAGTGACTGCGGAAGTCGATCTTTGTTTTATTCACCGAGAGCCGTGGGCAGGGAGTCCCGAGGGCTGGTCAGCCTGAATGCTCTGAAGGGTCCGAGCTAGTCACTAGGCACTGGTGGCGGAAGCAGCCCTCACCGGTTAGTTTGAAGTAAATTCGCTGATTGGCTGTTATTGGTCTCCCGCCTGGGGGACAGGGGTGTATCTCATCATCTTAATCTTAATGGAAGGGATGGCAAGCTGGATGGAGGAGTGGCCTCTCTCGGGCTCCCGCCTGGCCCCCATTTCCCAAATTAACGCTTTTCCAGTCTCTTCATTTGTGTGCGGCCCCTCTAGTACCCGAACCTGAGTCGGAACCCTGAACCACGCGGGACGTGAAAGGGGCTACAAGTGACTACTAACCGGCACAGACATTGGGGGGGGGGGGTGAAAGTGCCATAAACTAGATGATGGCGATGGAGGCACAATCTCCGGAATTCGCTAAAGACAGTGGGTCTTTGTTGTTAATCCTCACCCGAGGGTATTTTCAGAGAGAGTGGAAGGGAGGGGGGAGACAGAGAGAGACACGGATGTGAGAGACACAGCCACGGGTGCACTCACACTCCCGCCCACCGGGCCTGGGGTCGGGCTCAAAGGGGAGGGCCTGTCCCTGTGAGGCCAGGTGTCTGTCTGGCCACAAGGCCTGCTAGATGGCCGCACACCTCTCCGGGGACCAGGGCACCGGAGCGGCCCCCTCCTCCGCCTACCTCAGCCCCGATGACCTCCGGATCACCAGGTAGGCGTCCACCGCGTAGCAGAACAGCCACCAGAAGCAGGTGCTGTAGAACAGCTGGATCCATACCTGCAGGCAGGGCGGCGGCCATCAGGGCCCCTGGGCCCCGGCGCCAGGCTGCCCCCGGCCGAGCTGAGCCTCCATGCCCTCTGATGCCAGGAGGCGCCAGGACAGCCTGGGACACACGGGGCAGGCCTGGCAACCAGGGCGGGTGTGGCGGGACAGGTGCGCGCCTCTGTCTGTTCAGCGCCTGCACCGAGCCCTGCCTCCAGGCATGGGTACCCGCAGAGCCAGGGCTCAGCCGTGGGCGTGCACTGCCCGAGGGCTCACAGGGTCTGGGGGCCAGAGAACGAAGGGGTGCGGGCAGGAAAGGAGAGGCCTTCTCATGGGAGGGGAAGGGGGGCTGTTGTGTGAGAAGCTGGAGCGGATGTTCCAGGGATGCAGTGGGGATCCAGTGGGAATGCAGTGAGGATGCAGTGGGGATGCTCCGGGGATGCAATGGGCAGCTGTGAGGGGGCGGGCTGACAGTTCTCTACAGATGGCGGGTCCAGGCAGCCTCCGTGGGCCGAGAGCGCTCACTGGGCGTTAACGTGGCAGACCACGTGTATTTAAATATATGTTTCACTAGGCAAAATGCAGCAGTAGCTTTCTTTTCTTCCTCCTCCTCCTCTCTCTCTCCTCTCTCTCTCTCTCCCCCTCCCTCCCTTCCTCCCTCCTTCTCCCCCCCTCCTTTCAGCCAGCTGGTTCTGACTGCAGCCTGAACTGAGGCTTGCAGGACTGTGCGTGCATGTGCTGAGGGTGAGGGAGGGAGAGGCCACCCTAAAATCACAGGGGCCTGCACCCCAGGGCCCCTGGTCATCAGCTCCGGGGAGGGAGCTGGGTCTGAGGGGGGGGGTAGGGAGAGTGGGGGGAGAGGGTCTTTGAGGACCAGGGCACATCAGGCGCTCAGCGAGGCGGACAGAGGGGGCGCACTCACCGCACTCCCCACGCAGAAGGCGGCAGGCCAGATGGCTGTCCCATTCCCCGCAGACAGGTTCTGGACGAAGTCAGGGAGTCCCAGCCACACCGCCGCGCGGACCACGATACCTAGCGGGAATGGAGGGAGAGTGAGCCTCCTTTACCCTTACGGTCCTGATGCGGACTTAAAGCTGAGCTGTTGCTCTGTGAGGAATGGATGGATGGACAGATGGATGGACGGACGGACGATTCTCAGACGGACAGAAAGGGAGAGAGAAAGAAGGGGGAGGAAGAGGGGGGAGTAACACACACGTCGGTCTGAACACAGAAAGTAACTGCGATGGGGCAAAGCCATGGACTGACTAACAAACCTCCATCAGCCATGCGCGCCTTCCTGTAGTGTGTTTGCGTGGAGTTAAGAAGTGACTACGAAAATAGCAGATCAGTTCCTTCTCGGCTATATACCATATATATGTTAAAATATATTTTCATTGATTTCAGAGAGGAAGGGAGAGGGAGAGGGAGAGTAACATCCATGATGAGAGAGGATCATGGATCCGCTGCCTCCTGCACAATCCCTACTGGGGATGGAGCCTGCAACCCCGGGCCTGTGCCCTGACCGGAATCGAACCGGGACCCTTCAGTCCGCAGGCTGTCTATCCACTGAACCACACTATCTTGGGCTTGGCTATAGTTTTAATGTCCGTGTTGCCTCGTATTCATACAGAAAGGGGTGTTAGAAAGAGCACACGGCTGAAGTTCAGGAAGAAACTTGCTGCATCCTCTTACAGTAAGGTGACCAGATGTCCCGCTTTTGGCGGGACAGTCCCTATTTTTAACAATTTGTCCCGCGTCCCGCTGCGTTTTTAAAAAAGTCTCGGGATGCGGGACAAATTGTTAAAAATCGGAACTGTCCTGGCAAAAGCAGGACAGTCTGGTCACCTTATCTTACAACCACACGGAAGAATTTCACAAATCCGCTATGGACCACTTCCTTCCACACTCATTACACGTGAGTTTTTATTCCCATTAGTCACAGACACGGAATCCTCACACACACTACACAAGCTGCAAGCTTGTTCCTCGGTACCCCCCACCCCCTGCCCTGGCCGGGCTCCATCGAGCTGAGTGCCACCCTGGCCGTAACCCTGCACAACCTGCAAAGACCCGGTTGTACGTGTATGTGTTTATCTATCTATCTATCTATCTATATGCAACAAATGTCTCTTGGACATAACTTTTATTGTTGTTACTCCTCACCCAAGGATATTTTCGCATTGATTTTTAGAGAGAGTGGGAGAGAGACAGAGAGACAGAGACAGACACAGAGAGAGAAACATCAGCGTGAGAGACACATATTGATTGGTTGCCTCCTGTAAGTTCCTGCTGCACCGAGGTACGTGTCTTGACCGAAACCGGACCCGGGACCCTTCAATCCTCAGGCAACACTGTCCATTGAGCCACGCTGGCTAAGGCCGTTGGCTGTAACTCGTGGGGACTGTCTCATTTTGCGGATCCTCTAGTCCTGTCCTCCCCAGGAAACGGTTCTCCCTTCTGTGCTCCTGAGCACGCAGATGCCCTGCCCCATGCAGGCCGCTCGCCCTCTCCCAGTTACCCACCAGGTCCCACCCGCGCCCTCTCCCAGTTACCCACCAGGTCCCACCCGCTCCCTCTCCCAGTTACCCACCAGGTCCCACCCGCTCCCTCTCCCAGTTACCAACCAGATCCCCCAGCGCCCTCTCCCAGTTACCCACCTGCGCCCTCTCCCAGTTACCAACCGGATCTGCCCGTTAACTCACCCAGTTACCATCCAGATCCACCCGCTCCCTCTCCCAGTTACCAACCAGATCCCCCAGCGCCCTCTCCCAGTTACCCACCAGGTCCCACCCGCGCCCTCTCCCAGTTACCCACCCGCTCCCTCTCCCAGTTACCCACCAGACCCACCCACTCCCTCTCCCAGTTACCCACCAGGTCCCACCCACTCCCTCTCCCAGTTACCCACCAAACCCACCCACTCCCTCTCCCAGTTACCCACCAGACCCACCCGCGGGCCGCGTCCTAACTGCGCCCCAGCCGGGCCACCCAGGCCGCCCCTTACCCAGGCAGCCGAGCACGTCGCAGGCCAGGGCGGCGCGCAGGATTCGGGTGGAGGCGGGGGCGCGGGCCGGCGCCGGCGGGGCCGGGGGGGACGGGGCGGGGGCCGCGGGCCGGCGCCGGGGCAGCAGCTGCAGGAGGCCGAGCGCCAGGCGGAGCGCGCCGCTGCCCAGGCACAGGGCGGCGAAGGCGCGCGGCTGGAAGCCCAGCACGAGCTGCGTGGCGGCGTCCCGCGTGGGGCAGCAGAAGGTCCCGAGGCGCGGGGAGGCCATGTCGTGCCGTAGCCGCGGCCCAGGTCTGCCAGGACCCGCGGGCCGCCTGGGTCATGTGCGCGGCCCGGCCTGGCGGGGGCATCATGTGCTCTGGGCTCCCCCCTCCGTCCCCCTCCCCACGCTGGGCTTTGCAGAAAAGGCGCGGAGGGGGTTGGCGGGTGGGGGCTGTGCGCCCTGTGCGAGGCCACGAGGCCTCACGAGGGCGATGCTTGATCCTGAGGGGGTGGGGGAGGGGCGCTAGGAGTCGGAGGTCAGCCTTCTCCCCTCACCGAGCCTCCAAGGGGCGGGATTCTGCAAACTCCCTCCCCTCTCGCTGATCCTCCAAAATGCTGCCTGGTGAGTCCGGTCTCTCCCGCGGGCGCTGACGTTTCTGATCAGAAGGCTCCAGGCACCAGGAACGGACCAACGTGGGCTGTTGGAAAGCAGTGCTCTCATCGCTGCACCCCCCCCCCCAAGGCCACAGGCCACAGAGGCCGCGCCTGCGTTTCAAATCAACAAATGAGCCGGGACCGGTTTGGCTCAATGGATAGAGCGTCGGCTTGGGGACTGAAGGGTCCGGGGTTCGATTCCGGTCACGAGCATGTACCTTGGTTGCATATCCATGTAGGGGGTGTGCAAGAGGCAGCTGATCGATGATTCTCTCTCATCGATGTTTCTAACTCTCTATCTCTCTCCCTTCCTCTCTGTATAAAAATCAATAAAATATATTTAAAAATAAATAAAAATAAATAAAATCAACAAATGAGCCTTAAAGAAAGGGACACTGGGCCTACTCCCCCCCCCACACACATACACACACACACACACACACACACACACACGCGCGCGCGCGCTCCCTATCAAATCTGTTCCATTCGTTACTCAGCGGTGTAGGTTCGCTTTTGATTGACATTTGAAAGGAACTTTTAAGAGCAATTCTGTTTAGAAAAGAACGTTATTCAAGCGCATCCAGGTTTTCCTAGCTGCTGTGATTGTCTGCATGGGTCACTATACATTAAAAATCATGCTTGATTCCAGACACATAAAAGTTTCAAAATTACATCAGTACGGGTCCTAAGCATACTGGACTGAAGCTTAAAAGCTCTTTGTGGTTGAAAATGAAACAGCCGCTCCCAGGTTATGGCTCTACTAACCCAAGCTTTGTTTACAAACAAAACCCCGCCCTGACCCGTGTGGCTCAGTGGATAGAGCGTCAGCCTGCGGTCTGAAGGGTCCCGAGTTCGATTCCGCTCAAGGACATGGACCTTGGTTGAGGGTACATCCCCAGTGGGGGGTGTGCAGGAGGCAGCTGATGGATGTTTCTCTCTCATTTTTTAACTCTCTATAAAAAAAATCAATAAAATATATATTTTTAAAATAAATAAAAACAAAACCCAGCCCAGCCGGTGAGGCTCAGTGGTTGAGCATCCACCTACGAACCAGGAGGTCAGGGTTCCATTCCTGGTCCGGGTTGCGTGTTCCATCCCCCGTAGGGGGCGTGCAGGAAGCAGCTGATCAGTGTTTCTCTCACATCGCTCTCTCTTTCTCCCCCTCTCCCTTCCTCTCTGTGAAATCAATAAAAACAAAGCAGCAGCGGCCCTATTGCTTTCTCACCATCAATAAACCGGTAGGTCTACTGGGCCCACTGGCCGCCCCGAAGCGGACACCTTTGCCCTCTCCCCCAGTTAGTGGCGGATCTCCGGGTCTCTCCCCATCGCTTAACGGCAAGGTGCAAACTGCAAAGCTGGGGTGCCCCCCACCCCGCAGTGCCACCCCGGCTGTGCAGTTTGAGGTGCTGAGGCAGAGTCTGGGTTCGGCGCCTGCGCCTTCATCCCGGGGCCAGGCGGCGCGCTGCCAGCCGGGAAGCAGCCCGAACAAAGGCGCCGCTTCAAAGGCTGCCGCCCGGCGGGAGCACAGCTGCTCCGAGGCGGGCCCGCCCGGCGGTGGCAGGGCCCCGCCTCCGCCCGGGACACGCGTGCGCGCAGAGCGTGGGAAAGCCCGGACCTGCCCCCAGCGCCCGCGCCAGCAGACGGAGCCTCTGGGTGTCGCCCTAACACCAGGGATGGGGTGGCCGATCTTGCAAAGGCGTCCCTGCCCTGCGTCGCTGCCCCTGCTCTGTGCCCGAGCTGCACCCTCTGCCTCCCGGAGCACGCCGCGTGCCCTGCACGACTGTGGTGCCCCGTGCTCAAGGGAGCGGATGCCAGGGCGTCCCTGGGCAGGATCACCTCGGGAGGTAACTCACCAATGGGCAGGAGCAGCTAGGGCAGCGGTCGGCAAACTGTGGCTCTTTGGCCCCTTGAGTTTTTAGTGAAGGCCAGCTTCGGAGGACCCTGATTAAGTTAATAACAACATACCTACCTATATAGTTTAAGTTAAAAAATGTGGCTCTCCAAAGAAAGTTCAATCGTTGTCCTGTTGGTATTTGGCTCTGCGGACCAATGAGTTTGCCGACCACTGAGCTAGGGGCCTCTGCTACGGAAGGGCCTTGGAGCCAACCTGTCCAAGGAGGGATAGTAGATTGATTTTTTTTGTTGTTGTTGAAGAGGCATGCTTTATTTTTTAAATGTATTTTTATTGATTTCAGAGAGGGAGGGAGAGGGAGAGGGAAGTAGAAACGTCAATGAGGAGAGAGAATCATGGATCGGCTGCCTCCTGCACGCCCCCCACTGGGGATGGAGCCAGCAACCCAGAATGGAACCTGGGACCCTTCAGTTCCCAGGCCGACGCTCTATCCACTGAGCTACACCAGCTAGGGCCAGACTACATTTCTTAACTGTCCAACAATTAAGAGGCAACTTGAGACTAGCCTGGAAAATAAAACTATGACAGAAACATGTGTGTGAGAGTGCAATAATACGCAGGAAGATGAACAGGTGAAGCGCACAGGCATGCACAGGTGGACACATCTGGAAGTGCAACACATGTCAGCACTACAAGATGACATGTGGGCCCAGCCAGTGTGGCTCAGTGGTTAAGCATCAACCTATGAACCAGGAGGTCACAGCTCAATTCCCGGTCAGGGCACACGCCCCGGTTGTGGGCTCCATCCCCAGTAGGGGGCGTGCAGGAGGCAGCCGATCCACGATTCTCTCTCATCATGGATGTTTTTCTTTCTCTGTCCCCCTGTCCCTTCTTCTCTGACATCAATAAAGAGATATAACTTTTTAAAAATAGATGCTGACAAATGGCTCAGCATCCGCTTGAGCCAGAGAGCATGCTGAATGCAGATGCCCGGTCAGGGGTGCAGGCGCGGGGCTGGCGGCGGTGAGTAACATCCTTCTGGTTGGGGAAGCCCCGGGGCCAGCGCTGTCGGGACCCACTTGGGACTCAGTCAGGATGCTGGACGGAAAAGGAAGCACATGGAAGAGGAAGAGGCCAGATAAGGACCACGGAGACAAACAAAGCGGCCTGCAGCGCTGAGAAAGAAAGCACTTCCGGACAATGTTCTGGAAGAAGCTGCAGGAAGGCTCCCGGGCTGGAGATGAGAGGAGAGCAATGCCCCCTCGGGCTCTTGGCCCGGGGAGCAGTTCCGCGCCTCCGATGGGCCCACCCGACAGTCACCCCACCTCGTTGCACGCCATTTCCAACGCCTTCTCCCTAACAGCCAACTGGCCAGTCGCTGAGTAAATAATCCTCAAACGGAAGGCGAACCGGGGTGTGCCGGACAGGGATTCGGTATTTTGTGTTTTTTTTTAATTTTAAAAATTTTTTTATTGATTGCAGAGGAAGGGAGAGAGAGAGAGAGAGAGAGAGAGAGAGAGAGAGAGAGAGAGAGAGAGAAACATCAATGAGGAGAGAGTCATTGATCAGCTGCCTCCTGCACACCCCAGACTGGGGATGGAGCCTGCAACCCGGGCCTGTGCCCTTGACTGGAATCAAACCTAGGACTCTTCAGTTCGCAGGCCAGCCAACGCTCTGTCCACTGAGCCACACCAGCTAGGGCCAAATTTTTTTTTTTAAAGGAGAGAGAACTAGTGCCCGAGAGTATTACCTCAGCTACACTGAGTCACCGCTGCCTGAGAGGGCAGGAAGAAGACCGGGCGGGAAGGAGAGGGTGGTGCTTGCGCTCGGAGAAGAGGAAGAAAATGGAACTCTGACCTCTGGGAGCTGGAGGCACCGGGTGCTTCCTGTCTGGCTGAAATCTCGCCTCCACCCTGTGGCTCATCTTCATCTCCGGTTGGTGTGTGAGGCCTGGGAAGAGGCGAGGAGACACGTCCAAGGTCACAGAGGTGGAAGCCCAGGCCCGTTGCGCCGGAAGCACTTCCTCCAGAGGGCACCTTGCAAGTCTACAAACCCGCCAGGCCCAGGCGGCGCCTTGTCGCCCGTCCTCTTGAGGCGACCAGGGGTCCGCTTCGGAGACGCTGGGGGCAGGTCGCAGGGGTCCGCAGCTGATGCCGTGTGATCTACTGTACTTCAGGAAGGGGATTTACATGTTATACACACGGGGTGGCCAGATTGTTATGCCCACCCGACGTTTGTAGGCAAATTAGCCATACGCTGCATCGTATGGGATGTCTGCAGTCACCAAGATAAAACGTCTCCAGTTCGCACAGGAACGCAGGATTGGACAATCGAGCATTGGAAAGAAGTCACCCAGAATGGACCATAGTTGCAGCATGCAGATGGCAGAGTGAGAAGTTGGCGGAAACAGCATGAAAGCATGCCCCCCACATGCCTGAGTACAACCCTTCAAGCTGGTGGGAGCAGTGTTACGGTTGGGGGCATGTTCTCCTGGCATGATCTGTGCCCTTTAACGCGTGTGGAACAATGTCTGAATAGCACAACATACCTAAGTATCATTGCTGATCAAGTTCATCCTGTCATGTCGATGGCATATCCCAATGGAGATGGCTTCTTCCAACAAGACGATGCGCCATGCCGCGGTGCTCCTATTGGGCAGGAGTGGTTTCCAGAACACGAGGGAGACTTTCCCATGCTTAGGTGGCCCCACAATCACCAGATCGCCATCCAACTGAGAATCTGTGGGACGGAGTTCAAAGAGCCATCAGGCAGCTGGTTCCACAGCCATCCGATCTCACAGACCGGACAGTGCTAGCCATCAGGGATGGCGCCATTCCTCCCATCACCTTTCAGCAGCTCGTGGAGTCCGTGCCGAGAAGAATCGCCCCAGTATTGAAGGCAAAAGGTGGCCCTAGGAAGTGCGGATGGGGTGGTCATAGTACTCTGGCCACTCAGTGTAGCATGTACATAGACGTCACATAGTTTAAACTTGTTACCCGCTACATAGTTCCGTATCCATGTACCTGTGACACACTTTAACCTTGTTTCAAGTTGTGTTCGAGACCCGCCCCGGAGCCACAGACTGTGGGGGAGTTCGAAACGACTGCTCCGCTGCCATCCAGTGGCGGGTGCGGGGAGAAGAGGAAACCCACATAGCAACCTCAAGGGCTCTGTGGTCAGCCCTGCCGCTCTGGGCGCTTAGCGACCTCCCGCCATAGGGATATGTACCTGAGCCTGGCCGGGTGGCTCAGTGGTTGGGGCGCCATCCTGTACACCAAAGGGTTTTGGGTTTGATTCTGGGTCAGGGAACATACCCAGGTTTCAGGTTCAATCCCAAGTCCGGGAGAATATGGGAGGCAAGCAATCGAGGTTTCTCTCTGACATCACTGTTTTCCTCTTTCTTCTAAACAGAGCCTCAGGTGAGAATTGAAAACAAAAGCCAGTCATCTGACACTGCTTGTGGCCTTTCTGAAGTGTATAATCATGCAAATGTAAAGAATTACCATGGCTGATTAGCTTTTTAGGAAGTTACTGCCTGGGAGAAAGTTTCGGTGCAGTGACAAAGCTTTTGGAGAGACGCCTGTTTCTGCTGCCAGTCAGTACCCCGCCCTGTTTCTGCTGCCAGTCAGTACCCTGCCCTTGGCACCCGGACCATCTCGGCGCTGAGGATGCGCATATGGTCCGTGTCCTCCTGCGTGTGGCCTTGGGTCAGTGGTCGGCAAACCGCGGCTCACGAGCCACATGTGGCTCTTTGGCCCCTTGAGTGTGGCTCTTCCACAAAATTCCACGGCCTGGGCGAGTCTATTTTGAAGAAGTGGCGTTAGAAGTTGTTTAAGTTTAAAAAATGTGGCTCTCCAAAGAAATGTCAGTCGCTGTACTGTTGATGTTCGGCTCTGGTGACTAAAAAGTTTGCCGACCACCGCCCTGGGTGATTTGTGGGGTGAGAGGGAGGGAGTGTGAGCTCTCAAAGCTTGCATACTCTCCTGGCTGCCACTTTATTTTTAATTTTATTTTTAATTTATTGATTTTAGAGGGGGTGAGTGAGAGACAAAGTCGATTTGTTGTTCCATTTATGTATGCACTCATTGTTTTTTTTTTTTTTTTAAAGTTGATTTTTAGAGAGAGAGGAAGGGATAGGGAGAGAGTCATGGACCTGCTGCCTCCTGCACGCCCCCCCCCCCCACTGGGGACGGAGCCTGCAGCCCGGGCCTGTGCCCTCACCTGGAATGGAACCGTGACCACCTGGTGCTTTGGGCAAACAACAGATGCCAACAGCCACCTACACCCCCACTAGCTTTTCCTGGGCAAACATTCTGTCTCTGAGAAAGAAGTCGCTGCCATTTAAAATTCTTGCTCGGATCACAATGGATGTGGCTGGATTTAGCCACGGCCCCTCCAGACTAGCAGCGAGCTCCTTCCAGTAGCCCCAGCCGGACCCGCGGAGCCCTGGCTGTGCTCCCCAGAGAGAGCAGAGCCTCACCTCGGGACCCGGGACCGCTCCCGTGTGGTGTGTGGCTGCAGGGTCTTTGCACGTGGGATCCAGTTCCGGAGCTGAGGTGGAGAGACTGAGGTCTGATCACATAATCGGATCACCCCCTCCCCTGGGAACTGACCTTTAGGCCACTTCACACCCGACATTCCCTTTCGCTGAGACCGCATTCCACTGGCTAAGACCATTATCTCTCCCCTCCCCCCTCTGGACTTTCCCAGGATCCGCCCCTCCCGGAGAGCTTCCCGCTGACCCCAGCCCCCAGCCTTTAAACCCCCGGACTGCCCATCGCTGGGGGCTGGCGCCATTTCGGGCTCAGCCCACGTGGTCTCCAGGGGACCAAATACATTCATGATCTCTCAGCACATGCGCTCCTCCTTCGGCAACGCTGACCTGGTTCCTGCAGGTGGCCCTGCAGTGTCCCCCCCAGTGACCTCCAGGCCCTGGAAGGCGGGGGGGGGGGGGCAGAGGAGAGGCTGTGAGGACAGGGGCAGAGATCGGAGGGGTGCGGCCACCAGCCCAAGAATGCTGGCCACCAGACACGGAGGGGCAGGGCACAGACTCACCCTGCTGACCTTGCGTTCCCACTCTGGCCTCCTGGCCTCCTTGAGCAGGTGACGGTGATGTGTGATGACAGCCAGCCCCAGGCAACAACCGTGTCGCGGATTGCCACGCGCCCCAGAAGCACGCGCCCGCGGCCTCCAGTTGTCACTCATCAGGCACTCAACTCCCTTCTTCAGCCGGAAAGCCACTTGTCGGTTTTTTAAACATATTTTTATTGATGTCAGAGAGGAAGGGAGAGGGAGAGAGAGAAACATCCATGAGGAGAGAGAACCATGGACCGGCTGCCTCCTGCACGCCCCACACTGGGGATCAAGCCCACAACCTGGGCCTGTGCCCTGACCGGGAATCGAACCGTGACCTCCTGGTTCGTAGTCAACCATTAACCACTGAGCCACACCGGTGAGGCAAGCCACTTGTTTTTGATCCCCCACTACCACCGTGTGTGCGTGCACACACACAGACACACGTACACACATACACACACAGACATGCAGACACATACACACAGACACAAGTACACACACAGACACACACATACACACACACACACCCCGGGGAGGGGACGTTGAGGCTCAGAGATTCAAAACGAACCAGGTTGGGCCAGATTTCTGCCTTCCAGCCCTGAGGCTGCCCAGCTCCCCACCAAGAGAGCCCCTGGACATCCCCCCCCCCCCCCCCCCCGGTCCTCTCAGCCTGCGAGAGAGCAGCTCCCATCATCCTCCCAGAGGCGCTGGAAACACTGCGGAGAGGGAAGCCAGCGGCAGGACCACCTCCGGCGTCTGACCCCCTCCCCTCTGCCCTGGTCACTCGGACGCCCTTCTGCACCGACTGGTGCGCTAGTTGTCTCTGGCGGCCGCTGGCTCGTGTCCTCAGCTGCAGGAACCCCGGGCAGCCCAGCTCCTTGGTTGCTTTCGGCCCAACTGCAGAACAGCCAACATCTTTCTAACACTGTGTTTTGGAATATGAAACTTTAAAAAGAGTGGCTGCAGCTAAGTACCTCTCTTAAACGCTCCCGATTTGAAAAGGTAGGTGTGGTGTTATGTTGTGATGAGCTACTGATGGTTCTCTGAAAGTTGGTTCAATTTGCCTTTTGTTTATTTAAATATATATATATATATATATATTTATGTATGTATTGATTTCAGAGAGGGGAGAGGAAGAGAAACATCCATGATGAGAGGGAATCATGGATCAGCCGCCTCCTGCACGCCCCCTACTGGGGATAGAGCCTGCAACCCGGGCCTGTGCCCTAACCAGGAATCAAACCCTGACCTCCTGGTTCACAGGTAGATGCTCAACCACTGAGCCACACCGGCCAGGCCAATTTGCCTTTTATTGATTAATTCATTTACTATTGGTAAAAATTTATATTGAGAATATGTTTTTTGAAAAATATATATTTTATTGATGTTTTTACAGAGAGGAAGGGGAGAGAAACATCCATGATGAGAGTAGAACCGTCGATCAGCTGCCTCCTGCATGCCCCCTACTGGGGATGTGCCTGCAACCAAGGTCCATGTCCTTGACCGGAATCGAACCCGGGACCCTTCAGTCTGAAGGCCGACGCTCTATCCACTGAGCCAAACTGGTTACGGCTATTTTTTTTTTTAAGAATATGTTTTAACGCCCATTTCTTTAGTCCCTTCACGTCCCACACTCTGAACAGCGCCGCATCCTGACGTCGGAAGGAGGGAACTCACAGGCCGGGCGTAGCCTGGTTTGCAGGCAGAGCTGCCCACCGGAGTCTCAGCTCCTTCCTATTGGCGGCTGCTTGGTGACCAAGGCAGCTCACAGTGTGCTTTCCGATGCTCTAGGCGACCCCTGTGAAAGGGGTCGCGACCCACAGGGTGAGAGCCTAAGACCATCGGAAAACACAGATCTTCACATTATGAGTCATAACAGCAGCAAAGTTGCAGTGATGAAGTAGCAACGAAAGTAATGTTATGGCTGGGGTCGCCGCAACACGAGGAGCGGGACAGAGGGTCTCGACGTTGGCAGGTTGAGAGCCTCTGCTTTAACTAGAGGCACTGAGGACCCCGCGGCTGGAGGGCATCCCGGGGAGCACTGCCCGCAGGTGCCGGGGGGGGGGGGGGCCCGCACTCATTCCAGTCGCCTGGATGTGCAAGAGCCGCCATGGAACCCTGCCCGCCGAGGGGACCAGGGTCGGGGCTCCTCTTCCTGGCTCCTCAATGGCAGAGCCCAGACAGGGCGGGGGCCTCGGAGTCCGTCCCGTCTTGTCCTCGCCGCCGGTGCCAGCGCCATCGCCCGCTCACGGCCGGACGGATGGGGCTGCCTGAGGAAACAGGCGTCCAGCAGCGTCCGGCTTCCTAACTGCAAGCGGCGAGAAAACAATTGTTTTGTGCGAAGCATGCAGATACCCAAAGGCTGCGATTTCTTGATCCGGCCTTCTGGGCACAAAGAGGCAGGAAGAGGTGACACAGTTGTTCATGTCAGCAACACGCAGCGATGCCAGCCAGCACGCACGGCCCCTGCAGGAGAGGCGGCCCTGGGACCCTAAGTCGGAGCGACGGAAACCCCGGACAGTGAGCAGGGTTCGAAGCGGAAACTCTTCTGGGATGAGGCCGTGGGAAGAGCCCACAGAAGTCATTCCTGCCTGGCGGGCGCCTCAATGGCTGAGCGCTGACCTAAGAACCAGGAGTCCCAGTTGCATTCTGGTCAGGGACATGCCAGGTGCGGCCTCCATCCCCTGCGGGGGGGGGGGGGGGGGAGGGGAGAGGGGATGTGCAGGAGGCAGCTAATCCATGATTCTCTCTCATCATTGATGTTTCTTTCTCTATCTTCCTCTCCTTTCCTCTCTGAAATCAATAAAAATGGTTTTTTTGGGGTGTGTGTGTGTGCGCGCGAGTTTTTTAAAAGTTGCCATTCTCGCCGAAACCGGCTCAGTGGATAGAGCATCAGCCAGCAGACTGAGGGGTCCCAGGTTCGATTCCGGTCAAGGGCATGGACCTTGGTTGCGGGCACATCCCCAGTGGGGGGCGTGCAGGAGGCAGCTGATCGCTGATTCTCTCTCATCGATGTTTCTAACTCTATCCCTCTGTCTTCCTCTCTGTAAAAAAAATCAATAAAATATATTTTTTAAAAAAAATAAAAGCTGCCATTCCCACCCTAGCTGGTTTGGCTCAGTGGATAGAGCTCGGCCAGCGAACCGAAGGGTTCCAGGTTCGATTCCGGTCAAGGGCACGTGCCCGGGGTTGCGGGCTTGATCCCCAGTGGGGACAAGCCGGAGGCAGCTGATCAATGATTCTCTCTCATCATCGATGTTCCTCTCTCTCCCTTCCTCTCTGAAATCAATGATATATTAATATAAAGGTGCCATTCCTCACCTGGGCCGCGCGGGAGGGTGAGCAGTCCCTCCAGGGACAGGCCCAGCGCTGGGACCCTGGCTGCAGGGGGCGCCCCTCCCCAACTCCCCACAGCGCCGGCCGCTTCCGGCCTCACCTGCGCCGCCCAGGTCCCCGCCCGCCGTCCGGGCCAACAAAGGGGCCGGCCGCGCGCCCCAAGATGGAGACGCCGAGGTCTCCGGCCGCCGATCGGCACGCCCCGCGCGGGAGCTGCCGCCGTCTCACCTGCCGCGCCCCGCTCCCCCCGGAGGCGGGCTGACGCCCCATCCCCGACGGCCTCGGGCGCCCGCAGAGCCGGCCACCCCGCGCCCGCGCCCCGCGCCGCGCCCCGCCCCCGGCCCGCCCCGGCCCGCCCTCCGCGCGCTCCCCCGGCCCGCACTTTCCTCCGGTGGCGGCGCAAGTTGGCCGGGCGCGGCGGGCGCCCGCACTCAGCCTCGGCGGCCGGACCCGGGTGCATGGGCGCGGGCCCGGGGGCTCAGGGGCCTGGCTGCCTGCGCGCCCCGCGCCATGGACGGCGCCGAGCCCCGCGCGCGGCCCGAGCGGCCGGCCGAGGCCGAGGGGCGCCCGGCGGACGGCGGGCGGCTGGTGGAGGTGCAGCTGAACGGCGGCGCCCCGTGGGGCTTCACCCTCAAGGGCGGCCGCGAGCACGGCGAGCCGCTGGTCATCACGAAGGTAGGCGGCCGCGGGCCCCGGCTGACAGCCCCCGGCGGGCGGGCGGGGCGCCGGAGGGAGCGGAGCGTCCGCGCCCCCGGCCCCGAGACGCGCGTCGGGCCGGATCGCCCGCGGGGAGGGGGGCTCGGGGCCACGGATCGGGGCCGCCCCCGCCGCTCCTCGGCGGCTTCCAGCCCGGCTGGCTCCCGGCGCCGCGGAGTTTAAATGGCTCCTGTTCCGGGTCCCTCCCCTCCCCCTCTGGGGAGGACCGGACAGGGTCCCGGCCACTCGCGGGCTGGCCGGCGGCGGCCTGCACCTGCGGGCCGCCCCGAGGCCGGGGGAGACGCTCCCACGTGCCCGGGGGTGGACGGAGCCGCCCCAGCCGCGTGCGCCTCTGGGGACCCCGGGTTCTGCCCCCTCGGACCCGCGCCCTTATCACTGGGCAACGCAGCCCAGCAGCTGCCGCCAGCCCAGCTTCTCGATTGCCATCAGCCCATCAATATTTACTGCCCTCGGCCTCCGTTCCCCGCGCCCGGGTAGCCGCGGAAGCAGAGGAACTTCTCAGTGCCTCTCAGACGTGGAGTTTCAGCTCCAGGGCTGCTTGCTCGCGTGTCTCAGGGGGACGGACTTCCCTGTGTGAGATGGGACAGGGGCTGCTTTACAACTGAATTCTCTGTCCCAACAACAAAACCCGCAACAACACGCACACAACAGCCCATCTTCCTGCTCTCTCCTGGCTCCAGTGGGGGTTGGCGGGGTTGGGGAAGGGCTGGGCAGGTCGCTCCTAGGGACAAAGTGCCGTTTACAATGCAAAAGTGCGAGGCTGCCGGGAGCCAGTGAAGGTGACCTGTCCACCGGGCTCTCCTGCCGCCCGGTGCCGGTGCCGGGAGAAGCCTGGTGGCGGCTGACCCGCCTCGGCCATGAATTTGGGAAGTGGCTGCTTTGTTGTTCAGATAGCGGGAGCCGTCCAACCTCTCTGCTCCTTGCTTTCGCTCCGGGTTATCTTTGCAGAACTGCAGACTTGAGGGGCGGCTTGGTGAGAGGGCGCTGACTTGGTGTTAAACTGTATGGCCTTGAGAAAGATGGGGGGCAGGCACTGTGACCTGGCCCAGCAAGGGCTGGCTCCCCGCATGTTTGAGTATGAAAGCGCATTTTGTCTGTATTTAAAAAATATATATCCTTGTGTATCAAGTTTTTTTTTAATTAATTTTTTTTAGAGAGAGAGGAGGGGGGGGGGAGAGAGAAACATTGATCAGTGTGCGGTCCAGATGCACCCAGACTTGGGATCGAACCCGCAGCCTAGCTAGGTGCCCTGACCAGGAATCGAACCCACAACCTTTTGGTGTATGGGAGGATGCCCCAACCCACTGAACCACCCACTCAGGGCTTGCCTGTCGCCTTTAAAGGTTTTACAAGGCATTTCCAATGGTAACAGTAAAGATACTGGGTGAATGACTCAGACCTTTAGTATCTCACGTATTCTTTTTAAGAAGAGATACACGGTTCCACATTTTCGGTGGGGCAAAAGTAGGGCCGCCATTGTTTGTATGAAGAGAATACAATAATTGAGTAATAACTGAATAACAATACAGGAACAAGCTGGCTGAGTTCTCACAGCTGTAAGGCCACGTGTGCCCTGCCCCGTGCCCTCACGGCAGACGGGTCAAGGTGTAAAACCTGGTTGACGGTGAAGCCTGGCTTTTGGGCCTGACACCGAGTAAGAAAGCTGGAAGTCACTTCACGAGGTCCTTGTTTGACCATAGCTGATTCAGGGGGCCCCAACGCACCTCCTCCTTTCCACAGGCACCCCAAGTCCCCCCCCCCCTTCTTCTTGCTTACCAGTGTTTTGGTAATAGTTCCCGGTACACAACCTAGTGATGGGACATTTATATAAGTTGCGAAGTGATCACCCTGCTAAACCAAGTACCCATCGGGCAATGGGCACCCCGAGGGCAAAAAATTTCAGTGGCCGCCTGTTTTTCATGTCTAAGAGGACCCCGAAGTTCTAGAAAGCCCCATGCAGCGGCCTCCTGTTCTCTGAGTCGAAGGCAGGGGCAGTAGCTCCTGAGTCGGCCTGCTGGTCCGCTCCCCCGTTGCTCAGGTTTTTGGGGAACATTTTTGTGGCTGGGCCGTGGTTCGCGGGCTTTCTGCATTGTGCATCCACAGACTCAGATGCTTGCGATTCTCATCTGAGATGCATACGCGTCCCTCCCTCTCACCGCTGCTTCATTCTTATGGCGCTTCCAGGAGAGTCGTGGTTTCTTTGCTCAGGAGGGAGAGGATTGCAAGCATCTGGGGCTTGTGTTCTAAACGTCCACGCACACGTGTAAGTGCGCACACGCGGGCTCGCACATGCCCACACGGAGCGGTGTGGACAGTATTTACATAACTGTCTTTCTCCTGGGTTAGCTGTCAGGGATGCTCACAGTTCCGCAGCCGGTAATTACGGTAAATACCACGTTGTTGGGGAAGGATGAAGGGGAGCGGGCCGGCTCTAACCAGGAGGGTGGAGACAGATTTCTGTGATGAGCACTGGGGACACTGGTTTCACAGCAGAATTTGGATAAACCTTCTTTCCCCATTGCTGCTGGAAAACCTTCAGCTCCATTAGATTGTAATTCTTCTAACTGGTGTTGCTCAGTGGATAGAGCGTCAGCCTGTGGACTGAAGGGTCCCAGGTTCGATTCTGGTCCAGGCCATGTACCTGGGTTGTGGCTACATCATCCCCGGTAGGAGGTGTGCAGGAGGCAGCTGATGGGTGTTTCTCTCTCTCCTTCCTCTCTGTAAAAAATCGATGAAATATATTTTTAAAAAAAGATAGTAATTCTTCTGATCAACTTTTTGCACTTATAAAACTTTGTGATTAGCCCTGAGTGGGTGGCTTATCCCGTACACGAGAAAGGTTGTGGGTTCGATTCCCGGTTAGGGGACATACCTAGGTTGCGGGTTTGATCCTGGTCAGGTGAATATAGGAGGCATCTTGTTTCTTTCTCTCCCTTCTTTCTCTCAAATCAATAAACAGAGCCTGGAGAGTGTGGCTCAGTGGTTGAGCATTGACCCATGAACCAAGAGGTCACCAGTTTTATTTCCAGTAGGGCACATGTCTGGGTTGTGTGCTTGATCCCCATTAGGGGGCGGGCAGGAGGCAGCTGATCCATGATTCTCTCTCATCATTGATGTTTCTGTCTCTCCCTCTGCCTTCCTCTTTGAAATCAATAAAATCTATATATATAAAAGGCTAATATACAAGTTCCCCTGGGAGACCAGGAGTTCGATAGCTTGCTATGATGTGTGCTGACCACCAGGGGCGGTGCGGAACCAAGGAAGGCCCTGGCCCACAGCCTGCAGCTGGGGAAGGGAGGCCCCAGCAGGCAGCCGGAAGCCCCGATTGGCCCCAATCGGCCCTGATCGCTGACCAAGCCTAGGGACTCTACCCATGCGCGAATTTTGTGCATTGGACTTCTAGTAAATAAACAAACAAACATACCCTCCGGTGCGGATTTAAAAAGCAACAACTTTGTGACTAAGTAATGTATATATTGGAGCCTGGGGTCTTAGCGCCTTTCTGATCTGACAGAATCTGGCTGGGAGGAACTGGACCCAGCGTGAGGACGCTGTGCCAATGAGCTCTCGTTGGAAAGCCTCACAGAGTGTGCCTCTTAGAGCTGGGAGGGCTGCCTCACCAGCTGCCTCAGGCCCTGACCTTCAGATGGAGGGAGGCCTGGGGGAGCCCATCGGATATTTGTGCGTTGGGATCACCACGCTGGCGAGTAGAGAAGGCCCTTGAAGACCAGCTCTGGGCTCCGAATGTCCCTGCTTCCCCTGCGGCCGGGCCACCTGCTGCTGTGGGCAGGCGCTGGGGTGCCACACTGAACACGGCTCTCCCGTCCACCTGACACCGTTCCTAAACCTGCCGCCATGCTGTCCTGTTCTCGCTGGGGGGCTGGCCTGTGCATAGTAGGGTGTTTAGCAGCATCCTGGGCCTCTACCCAGTGGCTCCCCCTCTCCAGGGGTGACAGCCAGAAGACCCCCTCCAGAACGCCCCCTGGGCGCCCTTTTCCTCGCTAGGTACCCAGGTGGCACCTCCGCTTTGGGAGGATTTTCGGGTCTAAAGCACATGCCTGGTTTGAAGACACCGGCTGTGGGGCCTTCCGCTCGGAGGCCCCAGTGGGGCCAGCCATTGCCTGGAGGGCTGTTTTCTCCGGCTGGCCCTGATAAAAGGCTTTATTTACATAGCAAAACTCAAACAAATACTTGCTTCGTCCGCAGTTTTGTAGCCGGAGAAAGGAAATCGGAGGAGCCAGCGCTGCCTTTTACTGGCGGGCAGGGCTGTTGGCGGCTCGCAGCTGGGTGAGCTGGGTGAAGGGGACCCGGCATCCCGGGAATCTGAAGTGCCTGTGTGAAGTGCCCCCAGACCCCCTCATTCACTAGGGTACAAAACACAGCCCGCTGCTCCCGAGCCATGTCGGTGTCCTGAGAAACGCAGGCGTTGACCTGTTTGTGTGTTCAGGGCCTGTGGGGGGGTCCCGTGCACAGTGTCCCGCTGCCCGTTCCTTTCCCCATCAAGCCGGCAAGCCTACACCTTCAGGGGCTCAGGGGTTGAGCGTCAGCCTATGGAATGGGCCGGGTCAGGGCACATGCCAGGGCAGGCTCGATCCCCAATATGGGACATGCAGGAGGCAGCAGGTTGATGATTCTCTCTCATCATGGATGTTTCTCTCTCCCTCTCCCTTCCTCTCTGACATCAATACAAATACACACTGAATGGCCAGATTATGATGATCTCTGAACGCATAATAATCTGGCCGCACACACACACACACACACACACACACACACATATTAGAGGCCCGGTGCATAAATCCGTGCCTGGGTGGGGTCCGGCCAGCCTGGCCAGGGGGAGGGGACGTGGGCGGCCGGCCGGCCTGCCTGCTGGTCGGACTCCCGGTCGAGGGGACCATTTGCCTATGAGCCTTTTATCCTACAGGACAGACGCGGAGTGGCTAGATGATTATGCGTTCCGAGATCATCATCATCTGGCCGCTCTGCTCCGCTCCGTGTTTATCAAACAAAACAGAACACCCTCAGTGGGAGTGGGAAGAGGGAAAGCTCTTTGCTAAAATGTCAGAATTCTGAGAAAGCGCTGATGGCCCAGCTGGGTGTCCGCAGGCCCCCTGCAGCCCTGGAATGTTTGTTAGGGAAGGAATGAAGCCAGGCCCTCCTTTGGGCCCGTCTTGAGGCGCCCCCCTCCCCCAAGAATGCCAGAGCCTTGGCCAGCAGCCCCACAGGAGACTGAGGGGCCGGCCTGCTCCCGAGGGCGCGCCGCGGCAGGTCCCCTGGGCGGCGGGAGGGCTGTGGGCGGCCATCCTGTCCCGCGTCCTGACTCACCCCCTCGGGATTCTGTCATTAGCATTTCCCGGATGTGAGAGAGCCGCAGCCATGCTTTCTGGTTTGGGGTGTGTGCCCCCAGCAGGTGGCACATGTCCTATGGAAATCCAGGGCTCCGGGCCAAGACTGGCCTCGCGGGGGGGTGTGGGGGGGCGAGGAGGCACTGACACCTCGCCTGGCCTCGGAGGTTGGACAAGGCTCGTTCTCTGGGCCACGCTGTCCTCGTCACCGCGGACCTGGAGACCTGGCCGGACAGCTTGTCCTGATGGGCTTCTCTTTGCCCCCAGGAACCGAGTCCTGTGTCGGTGCTGCGGGGAGGTTTGAGGGTGAGGGGTGGGCTCTGCAGGGGCTCTGGGACTGACGGGTCAGCCGCTCTGGGGTTCCCTCTGAGAGCTGGTGCCCCGGGCCTTGCGGTTCCAAGGGTGGAGGGATCTTGTAGAAATCAATTTAGCTTCCCCAGCTGGTGTGGCTCAGTGGTTGAGCTTCGACCTATGGAACCAGGAGGTCACGGTTTGATTCCTGGTCAGGGCACAGGCCGGGGCTGCAGGCTTGATCTCTAGTGTGGGGCGTGCAGGAGGCAGCCGGTCCATGATGCTCTCTCATCATGGCTGTTTCCCTCTCTCCCCCTCTCCCTCTCTCTAGAAAAAGGAAAAAAACAGATTAATTTAGCTTGACTCTCCCTCTAAGCCCAGAGGCACGCAGGGCGTGAAAGCTACGGATGTAAGCAGTGCCCCATCCTCTGCCACATGGACGGGCCCTTCTGGTCCCGTCTGAGTACCCCCGGCCGCCCCCACAGTCCTCGAGGGAGAGGGAGGCAGTGGAGGAGCTGGGAGGAGGGAGAGGGAGGCAGTGGAGGAGCTGGGAGGAGGGAGAGGGAGGCAGTGGAGGAGCTGGGAGGAGGGAGAGGGAGGCAGTGGAGGAGCTGGGAGGAGGGAGAGGGAGGCAGTGGAGGAGCTGGGAGGAGGGAGAGGGAGGCAGTGGAGGAGCAGAGGGGAGGGAGAGGGAGGCAGTGGAGGAGCTGAGGGGAGGGAGAGGGAGGCAGTGGAGGAGCTGGGAGGAGGGAGAGGGAGGCAGTGGAGGAGCTGGGAGGAGGGAGAGGGAGGCAGTGGAGGAGCAGAGGGGAGGGAGAGGGAGGCAGTGGAGGAGCAGAGGAGAGGTCCAGGCCGGGAGGGAGGATGTCAAGGCCGAACAGACCAGTTTGATTCAGGTCTTTCCTCTTTTACTCTCCAACGCCGTGGCCAGGCTGGGGTGGGGGGAGGGGGGGGGCGCTGGAAAGGGGGATTGGCAGAGCACCTGGAGCTGACAGCTTCCCCGCAGGAAGCCGTGGAAAGAGCACGGCCGCCCGCTCCCGTGGGCCTTTTCAGAACGGTGCCCTGCCCGGCACAGGGCCCGCTGTGACCGCTGGCCAGGCGTCTGCCTTGTCCTGGGGCAGCAAGCCGGTTCTGCTCAGCAGCTTCATGCTAAGGCTTCTCTTGGGGGGCGGGGGGCATACTTTCGGAGAAGGACACTCGAATACCATTAAAGAATTGGCTCAGTGGTTGAGCATTGACCTATGAAACGGGACGCTCAATGGTTTGATCCCCGGTCAAGGGCACAGGTCCAGGTTGTGGGCTGCATCCCCAGTGCGGGGCGTGCAGGAGGCAGCCGATCCACGATTCTCTCTCGTCATCGATGTTCTTATCTCCCTCTCTCTCACCCTCTCCCTTCCTGTCTCTGAAATCAATAAAAACAGTTGAAAAAATGACATAAGTGTAAAAAAAATCGCAGTAACCTTTCCTTTCCTGGCAGAGGGATCAGGTTGTTCTGGAAAGTTGGGATGCTCTGTGTTGCAAAGCAGAAGGATCTCTTTGTACCTGGGCTGTGTGTTATTGTATTTATTTATTTGTATGTTTTTAAAATATATTTTTATTGATGTCAGAGAGGAAGGGAGAACGAGAGAGAGAGAGAGAGAGAGAGAGAGAGAGAGAGAGAGAGAGAGAGAGAGAGAGAGAGAGGAACATCCATGATGAGAGTGTGTCATGGACCGGCTGCCTCCTGCACGCCCCCTACTGGGGGGCCGAGCCTGCAACCAGGCCTGTGCCCTGCCCGGGAATGGAACCCTGGCCTCCTGGTTCACAGGTCGATGCTCAACCACTGAGCCATGCCGGCCAGGCCCTGGGCTGCGTTTTAAATCTCGGGGTTTTAGTTGTGGGGTGTCAGCTACCTCTGTTGGTGGGGGTGGGGGGGAAGGGCTGCAGATGGGGCGCAGGGGCTGAGGCTTGCGGCTCAGAGGCAGTTGTGCGGGTGAAGGGTGCCCGGGCGGGCGGAGTCGGAGAGCCTTAAAGGAGCCTGTCCTCACCCACGGAAGGAGAGGGACAGAGTGTAGTGAGTCCTTTGGAGCTTTGTTTTGTTTTTGCCCTAGTGGTTCTGGCAGTTTAAATAACCAGATGGCCGAAACCGGTTTGGCTCAATGGATAGAGCGTTGGCTTGGGGACTGAAAGGTCCCGGGTTCGATTCCGGTCAAGGGCATGTACCTTGGTTGCGGGCACATCCTCAGTAGGGGGTGTGCAGGAGGCAGCTGATCGATGACTCATCGATGTTTCTAACTATCTCTCTCCCTTCCTCTCTGTATAAAATCAATAAAATATATTTTAAATAACCAGATCGCTCCTCCATGTGGCACACTGGCCCTCTCCCGGGTCATCTCCTCTCCCGTAGGACTGGGACCGTTTATAGCTGCTCGCTGTCCCACTGCCTCCCTCTGCGCTGCCGCTGGGCTCGTTCTGAGAGGCGGCTGGTGACTCCCCTCCACCGCCGGCTCCCCAGCTGCAGTTCTTGGGCCCCGCACCCCCACCCGTCTTACCTCCCACATTTGGTCAGAAGAGGGCTTTTCAGCCTCGGCGCTAGGACGTCTTGGTCCAGATACTTCTTTGTCGGTGGGGGCTGTGCGCTGCGGGCCGGTTAGCGGCGTCTCTGGTCTCCACCCACGAGATGCCATCAGCAGCCCTCATCCTAGCCGTGACCGTCACAGATGTGTCCGGACGTGGCCAGATGTCCCTTGGGAGAAAAGTCACCCTCTTTGAGGAAAACTGAACTAATCGTTAGTGTTTATTTTGGTTGCCAGCATCTACCAGTGCTGAGCCTGGTGGTACGAACTATAACACCCCCCCCACCCCGCACACACAGGTTTTCGTAATCACCAAGGTTAGTGAGAGTTCGGTTTCTCTGCTTACTTTTTTTTTTTTTTTTTTTTAAATATTTTATTGATTTTTTACAGAGAGGAAGAGAGAGGGAGAGAGAGTTAGAAACATCGATGAGAGAGAATCATCGATCAGTCACCTCTTGCGCACCCCCTACTGGGGATGTGCCCGAAACCAAGGTCCATGCCCTTGACCGGAATCGAACCTGGGACCTTTCAGTCCGCAGGCAGACGCTCTATCCACTGAGCCGCACCGGTTTCGGCTCTCTGCTTACTTTTTATGTACTTATCACTGATTCACCCTCCGGAGCTTCCCTAATTATGAAAAATCCTTTAATACTTTGAAACACCTGGGGGGGGTGCCGCTGTGGGGCCCCGGCAGTGTGTCCCTCGAAGCCTCGGTTGAAGTCCGCCCCGCGGGTCCCTATGGGTGTCCGGGCCCCAGGGGAGGGGACGCACCTCTCCGTGTCTTGACCCTGGAACTGGCTCTGAGGTTTCCTATATGTTTCATGCCTTTGTGTGTGTGTTCTTCTCGGGGAGTTTTGTGCAACCGTATCTCCCAGGCTTTCCACTTTTACATTTGCGCTCTCAGTGTTTTACAAATGGCCGAGTTTTTGTTCTCGAATGTTCCTTGTTGACACCACACTGATCTTGTTTCATGGGCCTCCTCTCTGTCGTTGAGGCTATTTAGCTGTTTCTATGGGGGTTTAGTCTTTCTGCACAGACTCCGGGTCTAGCTCTGCTGCTTTGTGTGGCTCCCCTCCCCCCCCATCGAGGCGGCTCCCCGCCTCTGGGTCCGGCGCGGTTGATGGAGCTGTGCGGGGAGGTCTGGCCAGGCTGCTTGCTGGGGCTCTGGGAAGGCCGAAGCTTCCAGTGTGTCCCGGGGTGGTCACGTGCTGGTCAGGCAGCACTTTCTTGCTCTGCTGAACGTCAGGTCCTGGTGTAGGCCGATCTGAGAGGTGATGCGGGCTCCCAGGGGCCCTGCTTTCTCCGTGAGGCGAGCGTGGGCGTCTCCGCCCCCTCCGCTGCCATCCAGGCCCCTTGGCGGGAAGGTGCTCACTGGTGACCGTGGCCGCGCGAGGGGACAGCTGCAGCCGGCACCTTGCCCTTAATCTTGCTGATCCTTCATCTTTCAGGCTTGAGACTAGAACTGTGATTTTCACCTGATGGCACACATGAGCTAATCACCAGAATCCCGTGGCACACCAAAAAGTGCGATTTGACAAAAAATAGGTAGAATTTTTAAAAATTATTATTATTATTATTTTTAATGTATATTTTATTGATTTTTTTACAGAGAGGAGGAGAGAGGGATAGAGAGCTAGAAACGTCGATGAGAGAGAAACATCGACCAGCTGCCTCTTGTACACCCCTTACCGGGGATGTGCCCACAACCAATGTACATGCCCTTGGCCGGAATCGAACCCGGGACTTTTCAGTCCGCAGACCGACGCTCTACCACTGAGCCAAACCGGTTTTGGCCATAGGTAGAATTTTTTTAAAAATATATTTTTTATTGATTTTTTACAGAGAAGAATGGAGAGGGAGAGAGAGCTAGAAACATCGATGATGAGAGAGAAACATCGATCAGCTGCCTCCTGCACACCCCCCACTGGAGATGTGCCCGCAACCTAGTGCCCTTGACTGGAATCGAGTCCGGGACCCTTCAGTCCGCAGGCGGACGCTCTATCCACTGAGCCAAACCAGTTAGGGCAAAATAGGTAGAATTTTGGTTGATTTACAAACAAATTAATGATAATAGTACGCAGCTACCCTTTTTGCTCCAAAGTGACTTTAAAAAAAAAAATCAGGTGCCTATACTTGCAGATAAGATTTCTGGTACCAAGAACGAACCAATCAAACGTAAGCTTATGCGATGTGACCAATAAGATGCAATTCAGGACACTCACCTGGCCGCTATTGTGTTAGCTGCTGTCATTTTACTTAACAATAAGGCGGTGGTCGGCAAGCTGCGGCTCGCGAGTCACATGTGGCTCTTTGGTCCCTTGAGTGTGGCTCTTCCACAAAATACCACGGCCTGGGCAAGTGTATTTTGAAGAAATGGCATTAGAAGAAGTTTAAGTTTAAAAAATGTGGCTCTCCAAAGAAAGTTCAATCGTTGTCCTGTTGGTATTTGGCTCTGGTGACTAATGAGTTTGCCGACCACTGCAATAAGGGAAAAGAGGTGAGTGCCCCTGCCTAAATAGTTAGATATTGCATATTTAAAAACTCCCTGAACTAGCATCACCCCCATTTTTGTATATTGCCATGGGAATCAAATGAGGTAATGTGTGAAGCTAGCTCTAGTGCATTAAGTCTCTTTCCCTCTCCTACTTAACCCTGCTTTTTTAAGATCTTGAAAAGCTGTACAAAGTAATGTTAGTGTGTTGAACCACTGACTTACTCTGGAAAATCTTGAGGCTGGAGTTTGAATGGCAACATTTCAAGGTGTCTCCTAGAGGTTCTGTTACTCATTTGGACCATTTAGACCGGAAGGAAAGCATTTAATAAAAATACACTTCTATTCCAGCGCCAGCACATTCCCTGTGCTAGTTCCAGTCCAGTGGAGCAATTCGTCCCTCCTTCCCACCCCGGTTATTTGTAACAATGTTTCTTTTTAATCCTATTAGTGAAGGGTAGCTCTCTCAGAGCCATTCCGATCAGTGCAGAAGAACAGAATTTTATTTATTTCTTCAGAAGAACGGAATTTTAGGAAAGTGATTTTGGAAGAGACAATGGTAAGCAAGGTGAAGGTTAAATATTAAACTCTTCCAGGCATGGAGTCGAACCCGCAGGCATCGGGGAAGGGTGGTTAGCATCTCCTTTTTGGTCTATATACACTGCTGGACTACATTTCCCAGCTTCCCTTGCAGTTAGGTGTGACCATGTGACAATTCTACCCAATCACATGAAGCTGGAAGTGAGGTTTGCCTGTTATAGCCTTTCTGCTGTCCACTACCGCTGGTCTGAAGTGAGGATGGCCGGTCGCTGCTGGGCACACGTTTACCCTCCCAGTAGTACCATTATGTGAGCAAGGAACAAGTCTGTTGTGTTTGAGCCATTACACGTTCCTTGGGTTACTTTCCATAAGAGTTATGTTATTCCAGTGGTCGGCAAACTCATTCGTCAACAAAACCAAATATCAACAGGACAGCGATTGACATTTCTTTGGAGAGCCACATTTTTTAAACTTAAACAACCTCTAACGCCACTTCTTCAAAATAGACTCGCCCAGGCCGTGGTATTTTGTGGAAGAGCCACACTCAAGGGGCCAAAGAGCCGCATGTGGCTCGCGAGCCGCGGTTTGCCGCGGCTATTCTAACTGGGCTATTCTAACAAATCTAGAGTGAAATCCAAGACTTTCAGTTAGCAACTGGGAAATCTGTCAGCTTTAAGACTGAGTGTGGCACGGCCTGTGTGGCTCAGTGGTTGAACCAGGAGGTCCCGGTTCGATTCCCGGTCAGGGCACATGCCTGGGTCGTGGGTGTGATTGCCAGTAGTGGGTGTGCAGGAGGCAGCCGACCCATGATTCTCTCTCATCATTAATGTTTCTATCTTCTCCCTTCCTCTCTCTCTAAAATAAAAAATATATTTTTTAAAAAAGGAGAGTAGTATCCCAGTGGCCTCAGGGAGAGTGGAATTGGTGGGCTCTGAGGGCGGGAAGGAGGGGACCGCCCATGGAAGTCTGGGGAGGGTTGGAGGTGGGGGCCAGGGGCTCGAGCCTGGGACTGGTTGCGGACCCTTAGAGCCCAGGTTAAGGTATTATAGTTGTTTGCCTGCGGCTTGAAATTGCTGAAGTGGGTGAAACTCCACCCCGCCCTGTTAATTGTGCCTGTGCTTGCAAATTTGTAAGCCCCGCGATGCTTATCTGTGCTAATTGCGCATAGGCTTGTAAATTCGGAAGCACAGTGATACTGTTTCTCCTGATGTGGAAGCGTTCACACCTCTTGGAAAAAAGAGAAAATAAAGGAAGAGGTTGATCAGAACCTCTATTTCTGGTAATAACCTTCCCCTGCGCTCCCCCCCTCCCCCCAAGTCTCTGCTTAGCCACCATTTACATCTGATTCTTCATTGCTCTGGGCGGCTCTCTTATCGACAATCTGGGGAATCGGGCGATAGCTTCAAGGAAGCTTCGCTGCCGTGGCCACTTGGAATGTCAAACACGCCGGGCTTTGTGCAGAGGAATGCCCGGCTGCTCCTCAGCTTCCGCTGGGCTGGCTGGGAGTGCAGCGCGGGCCCTGGGAAACGCTTTGTATTGGCCGGCGCGCCGGTGCTGCAGCAATCGGGTGCCTGCTCTGGGTCACGCAGCTTTCCTTTCCTCCCCTCCCGTGAGCCGCTGGGGTCGGGAAGGAAAGTTCGGGAAGGAAACATCTGGGCTCGTCCAGATAGCCCGCGCTGCTCCGGCTGATTGACCTCGTGCCCCGCTAACGTAAAGATCTGACCCGGCTGCCGTCCCCAGGGTTCCCTGCCGGAGCTGGAGGAGGGGGCGGGGGCAGGATTTCCGGGTCCTTCCCACGCTCAGTGAGGGGCGTTTTGGGGAAAAGTAATTGGAACCTGGGAGCGCGCTGCTGAGCTGTGAGATTTTACCCACCGAGGTGAACTTGACATTGTCTTCCGCTGACTACTGAAGGAGCCTGCGCCCTGGGAGCCTGCGCCCTGGCATGGGAACTGGTTTGCTTCCCAGAGTTTAACCCTGAGATGACCAGCTGGAAATAAGTCTCCTCCTGAAAGCAGCTTCTTCTTCTTCTTCTTCTTCTTCTTCTTCTTCTTCTTCTTCTTCTTCTTCTTCTTCTTCCTCCTTTTTAATATTTTATTGATTTTTTTTTTTAAGGAGAGGAAGGGAGAGGGATAGAGAGTTAGAAAGATTGATGAGAAACATCCATCAGCTGCCTCCTGCGTGCCCCCTACTGGGGATATGCCTGCAACTAAGGTACATGCCCTTGACCGGAATCAAACCTGGGACCTTTCAGTCCGCAGGCCAACATCCTATCCCCTGAGCCACACCGGTTAGGGCAGATGTCTCCTCCTGAAAGCAGCTTCTTCCGCACTCGGGCCCTCCCTTGGCTCTTGTCCGTCCGGCCGCGGCAGTGTTGGTTTCCCGAAGGTCTTTCCCTCGTCTCGCATCTCTCTTCTGTGTGGTCCCTCTCGTTCCCTTGGAAGATCAGGTGGATGTAGACAACTGTTTTTTGTTTTTTTTATTTTTTATTTTATTTTTATTTTATTTATTTATTTATTTATTTTTTAAAAAAATATATTTTATTGATTTTATACAGAGAGGAAGGGAGAGAGATAGAGAGTTAGAAACATCGATGAGAGTCATCGATCAGCTGCCTCTTGCACACCCCCTACTGGGGATATGCCCGCAACCAAGGTACATGCCCTTGACCGGAATCGAACCCGGGACCCTTCAGTCCCCAAGCCGACGCTCTATCCATTGAGCCAAACCGGTCCCGGCTATTTTATTTATTTTTAAAAGACATCGATTTATTTCCTTAAACACAATACATGAAATAAAAGTTTATATATGATTTATGTCATCACTAAGACCGTCATGTACTATACACATCTCTACAATATAGGACTCATTCAGAAATTATTTTATGACTGTATGTCTCCAGGAAATAGCTTTAAAATACTATTAACTTCTATAGTTCCATCTTCTTTTTAATAGCTCTTCTTCCTTCTCCCTTGAAATTAGATGACAGACAGTTCAGCTTGTCAGTGTGCCTATCTCCAATGGCCAGTTCTGTGGACAACCTGTGAGCTTGTGGAAAGCGTTGCAGGTCCCAGGCCCCGGGAACCCAAGGCTCCACCATCCAGGACGACTGCTCTGCCAACAAGGTTTCGCGAGAATCGAGAGTTCTCGAGATACGAACTCACTAGCATCTCGTGAGTTTCCTCTCTAGAAGAACATGGCGGTCTAGGAAAGTCTCCGGGCCACTCAGGGAGGGGCCGCCGCCCTGGCCGCTCTCCACCCCCGCCACTGCACCTACCCGGATGGCCGTCGCCGCACAGGACTGGGGGGGGGGTTGTTTTGTTTTTAATTTTTAAAAATATATTTTTTACTGATTTCAGAGAGGAAGGGAGAGGGAGGGAGAGATAGAAGCATCAATGATGAGAGAGAATCATGGATCAGCTGCCTCCTGCACGCCCTGCAATGGGGATTGAACCCTCAACTTGGGCATGTGCCCCGACCGGGAATCGAACCAGCCACACCAGCCAGGAGCCAGGGCTCCTTTTTTTTTTTTTTTTTTTTTTTTTTAAATAGCACGTGTCCAGGGAGCGAGCCAGCACCTCAGTCTCCTTTCTCTCCCCATCGCCTGGCCGCCTTCACCATCCAACACCTGGACCGGAAGTATGATCCGGAAGTTCCGGTGCTATTGCTGTGTGGGATAAACGGTAATGGCAGAGGCTGCAGCTCCCGGAACAGCAGCCGAACCATCAGGAGCAGGAGCTGCAGCGGCCTCCCCTACCCCTATCCCCACAGCCACCTCCCCGTTGGCGGGGGAGGCGGCGGCGGCTGGACGCAGGTCACCTGCAGTTATTTCATGCCCAGGGTTTGTAAGGAAGGAGATAACTGTCGCCACTCGCATGACCTCTCTGAAGGTCCGGACGGTGTGCTGTGCAAGTATTGTCAGTGAGGGCACTGTATTGGCGGAGACCGCTGCAGATCCGAACAGAGCAAACCATTGAAACAGGAAGCAGCAGCTGCTGTAGATCTAACTGCAGAACCATCCCGCGCTGCCAAAGCCGGTGTGGCTCAGTGGATAGAGCGTCGGCCTGCGGACTGAAGGGTCCGGGGTTTGATTCCGGTCAAGGGCATGTACCTTGGTTGTGGGTACATCCTTGGTGGGGGGCGTGCAGATTCTTTCCAAAAATCGGGACTTTTTTTTTTTTTTTTTTTTTTAAAACGCCACGGAACAAAATTGTTAAAAATTGGGATTGTCCCACCAGAAGCGGGACGTCTGGTCACCTTACGTAGAGAGGAGCCACAGAGGCAGAGAGTGGGAACATCAGGCAGACACCCGGCCCACGAAGGGACCACTTCCGGGAGCTCCCTGAGGAAAGAGAGAACAGCACCCCCGTGGAGCTGGGCGAGGCGTGGCTTGTGCTTCCGGCTGCAGGTGGGGACGCCCAGCGGACACTCTGAGGGCGAGTGGGACTTGGTTCCGATGAGCTGGGAGGCTTCTGGGCCTCGCACCCCAGCAGCTTTGCGCGGCGTGGGAACTGATCTGTAGAGCCCGGACGGGGCTGTGCCCTGTGGTGGCTGGCAGTGCCCGCGGCTCCTAGGCAGGCCTAGCGACTCCAGGCCTGCCTTCTTACTCCCTCACCTTCCCCCCAGGAGTATGCTGTCTCCTCTGGTTAAAAAGCTACAAAAATAAACTTTCAAGTTAGCTTTTTGTAACAGGAAAAAAAAAAAAATTTATTTACGCACCCTGCTCTTCGTGGGAGAGATCGTTATGATGTCATCATTTTGATGTCAGTAGGTGAAGAAGTGGCAAGCAGGCATGGAAAGTGTCTCTACGTTAAGGTGACCAGATCGTCCAGGTGTTGGCGGGACAGTCCTGATTTCTAAACGCCCGTGTCCCGCGGGCGTTTTAAAAAAGTCCCGATTTTTGGAAAGATTGGAAAGATTCTTTCAAAAAATCGGGATGTTTTTAAAATGCCGTGGTTCTCGGGAAAAATTGTTAGAAATCAGGACTGTCCCGCCAACACCTGGACGACCTGGTCACCTTATTCTACGTGCAAGTGTGCCGCTGCCCTGACGGACAGGCCAGGGGAAATGGCCTGCGTGCTTCGGAGAGAAGAAGGTAATTTCAAGTGCAGTCTGATTGGGAGCCTGGGAGAATGTTAAACAGTTTGGGGACCCACTCACAATAGCAGCATTGAAGGCCAGCCTTGCCTTGTAATTCAGCCCCAAGCCGGGGCCCAATATAAATGTGTTAATCACCACGAAACTGTAACTCACCCAATGAGTCAGCTGCCTAATTTCGCAGATTACTAACCATCCGGGCACGGGCCTGCTGCCCAATTAGCTGCTCTCGAGAATAAAAACCTGTTGTGTAATCGAATAAACCTTCTCCGTGTTCTCAATCAGTTCCTGTTATTCTTCATCGCCACGAGGTTGTAGCTGAATCGTCTTAGAAGTAGTCACATTTTCTTCCTGAAGCCCGCCTTCACTCCCGTAAGATGCGTGGCATGCCGGGAAAGCGCCGTCAGGTAGGAGGGAGGATTGTGCGAAGCCCGTTTTTGTTTCTGCTCTGTTTTGGTTCTGGTAGCAGTCATGAAACCATGCTTAAGAGTTAAAAGGAGGCCTCTAACCCGTTTGGCTCAGTGGATAGAGCATCGGCTTGCAGGCTGAAGGGTCCCGGGTTTGATTCCGGTCAAGGGCATGTACCTTGGTGGCGGGCGCATCCCTAGTGGGGGGTGTGCAGGAGGCAGCTGATCAATGTTTCTCTCTCATCGATGTTTCTAACTCTCTATCCCTCTCCCTTCCTCTCTGTAAAAAATCAATAAATATATTTAAAAGAGTTACATAGAGAAGCAATAGCCCTGGCCGGTTTGGCTCAGTGGATAGAGTGTTGCGCGGTGATTGAAGGGTTGTGGGTTCGATTCCAGGCGAGGGCATGTACCTCGTTTACAGGCTTGATCCCAGGTCCTAGGCAGGGTGCATGCAGGAGGCAGAGTTGATGTGTCTCTCTCACCCTGATGTTTCTTCTCTCCCCCTCCCTTCCACTCTCTCTTTAAAAAAAAAAAATCGCCGGCACCGGTTTGGCTCAGTGGATAGAGCGTCGGCCTGCGGACTGAAAGGTCCCGGGTTCGATTCCGGTTAAGGGCATGTACCTTGGTTGCGGGCACATCCCCAGCAGGGGGTGTGCAAGAGGCAGCTGATCGATGATTCTCTCTCATCGATGTTTCTAACTCTCTATCCTTCTCTCTTCCTCTCTGTGAAAAATCAATAAAATATATTTTAAAAAAATCAATGAAAAAAATCAAATGAAATCATCCTTGGGTGAGGATTAACAAATAAAATAAGAAAGTAATTGGAAAAGCAACATTCAGGTCTAGGTGAAGGAGGTTAGTGCATTCTGGGTTTTCCCTGAATTCTCTCTAGTTCAACTGTTTACACCTGAAAAGGAGCGTTGACTTCTATGAGAAAAGAGGAGATAAAGTTGGGGTGCATACACCTAGGACGCCTTTGCACCAAAGCAGAGCCCAGGTCCCGGGTGGGAAGGCTCGGGGCCGGGAGTGGGGATGCTAGCGAGGGGCCAGCCCCCATGTGCTGCCACGGCCCCTGCGCACAGAGCTGCCCTCCCTGCCCGCCCCGCACCAGGGCCCCGCACGGCTCAGAGCCCGGGGAGCGGAGGACACACTGCAATGCCAGCCCCCAGATGGCTCCTGCAGATGCGCATGCCGCATCTCAGGTTGGGCAGGAGGCCGGGTCTTGGCTTCGGAGAAAGCAGCGGAGCAGTTTCACTTCCATGAATGGACTCGTTTTAGATGCCTCAGGGGCAGGGAGGGCAGAGTGGGGGCGGGTGGGGCGAGGCGAGGAGGGCAGGGCAGGGCAGGGCAGGGTGGGGTAGGTTTCTCCTGGATGGAAGTTCCTGCTCCTTACATTGGCCACTTTGGAAAAACACCCGCTATGCAGCCAACTTCAGAGGTTACGGAGGATAATGTACACTTGGAGTAGCTTAAAGGACTCCATCCAGAAAATGAAAGTTTCTAAAAATCCTCTTTGCAGCTCAGAATTAAAGAACAAACAGGTTTCTCTCGGTAAAAACGGGAGAAATCACGAGGAATGGATTCCAAGCCCGTTCATTCCCCGCTTCAGCCCCAGTGGGACTATTTCATTGTCTAGTTAGTCCTTCCTCCCCAGCTGTGCACGCCACCTCTCCCACAATTCCCGTGTCTCCCACAATTCTGCACTTCCCGCAATTCTTTCTTTTCATAGTTCCACAGTTTCCTTATATTGATACATGGGATTTGGGGAAAGACAGAATGATATGAAAAGGTGTCGTTATAAAGAGGAATCACAAGGAAGCATGGGAAAGGAAGTTGAATTGTGGGAAAGATGGTCTCATATGTGAGAAAAGGGAATTGTGTGAAATTAAAGGGCTCCTGGGAGAGAAGGGCATTGGGAATGACAAGGGATTATGGGAGAGATTAATTGGGGGAATGACAAGGCATCATGATGGAGAAGGGGATTGTGGGAGAAAAGGCACTGTGGCACAGTAGGTTATGGAAGAGAAAGGGGAATTGTGGGAAAAGCAGAGCACGTGGGAAAGACAGGGATCCCGGCAGCTGTGGGATATTGTGGGAGGAGCAGTGTCCTGTGGGGATGACAGGTATTAGTGGAAAGACGGGTTTTAGGAGAGTGGTCACCAGGGGAATTGTGGGAGACTGCTC
This sequence comes from Pipistrellus nathusii, assembly GCA_963693515.1. Taxonomy (NCBI): domain Eukaryota; kingdom Metazoa; phylum Chordata; class Mammalia; order Chiroptera; family Vespertilionidae; genus Pipistrellus; species Pipistrellus nathusii. Next base: position 105,078,671 of record OY882879.1, on the reverse strand, counting down.
TTAGAGCAAAAGGAAAGAAAGCACGTGATTGCACTTGGGGGCCATTTCATTGACTGGGTGTCAGCCTTCTGATCCCCGCCCCCCTCCAAGGAGAGATGTGTGTCATTGTATCCTTGCCTCCTGAAACCAATACTGCACAGACGGTCCCATGACTGCATGAAATTTTAATTTTCGCTCCTGGTTCTCGGGAGACGGTGAGAAGCTTCCCGTGTTCTGTTCCCATGAACAGGCTGGGAGGAGAAATAAGGAGCTGGCGCTTTAAAGCCGCCTCCTCCGTCCCTTCCTCCTTCATGTCCGTGCGCGCTACTCCGGCCCTGGTGTCAGGAGCCTGCACAGCCCTGCGAAGTGCGAGCCCCGGGACTTGTGTTTTTAATATATATATTTTATTGTTCTTTTTACAGAGAGGAAGGGAGAGGGATAGGGAGTTAGAAACATCGATAAGAGAGAATCATCGATCAGCTATGTCCTGCACACCCCCTACTGGGGATGTGCCTGCAACCAAGGTACATGCCCTTGACTGGAATCGAACCTGGGACCCTGCACACATGTTGTAGAATCATCGCAGCAATGCACACGTGTTGTAGAATTGTTATAGCAGTGCATGTGTGTTATAGGAATGCCACAGCAATGCACGTGTGTTGCGGGGGGGGGGGCGGTTATTTCCAGCAATCCTTGTCAGCTTCCTCGCTCTCCAGGTGTCCTGGTGGTGCGTGTGACTGGCTGGTTCTGGCTGGAGCTGATGCCTGGGCAGCGGAGGCAGCGACCAGAGCTGCCCAGTGCCCGCACGGGGAGAGGTGATGGCAGGGCCACCATCTGTCCGGACATCAGGCGCTAGTTCTGCTTCCCTGTCCTGCTCAGGGGGACAGGAGCACGCTGAGGGGCCTAGGGCCAAAGGTGGGAAGCCAGTCCGGGTACAAGACGTTTTCCTTCAAATTGATTGGGGAGAGAAGAGAGAGAGGAGAGAGAAACTTGGATGTGCTGTTCCCTTATTCATGCGCTCACTGGTTGGCTCTTGTATGTACCTGGTTGGGATTGAACCCAGCACCTTGGCGGATGGGGACGGCACTCACCCCATGGAGCACGCAGCCAGGGCCCACGCGTGCTTTCTCCACGTGACAGTTCCGGACGCTGACTCCCGGGGCGGTCCTGGGTCAGCACCGGGAGGGAGGGTCTGACTCAGGGCGGGAGAGCGCACCCCTGTTCGCTGCACCCACGTTTCCTGCGGACGCTCTGACGGCGCCCATGCGTGGCCCCGGGGAGCGGCTGAGCGTGTTTCTGCGTGAGAAAGGCAAGGCCTCAACCTCACGCAGCGATTTGCATGTTGGGTTCGGTTGGGAGACACCCCGGCCCCGGGTTGCGGAGGCTTTTTGGTTCGTGGTTTCAGAAAGTGGTCAGATGGCCCTCGCTGGTGTGGCCCAATGGACAGAGCGTCAGCCTGCGGACTGAAGGGTCCCGGGTTCAATACCTCTCAAGGGCACGTGCCCGGGTTGTGGGCTCGATCCCTAGTAGGGGACGTGCAGGAGGCAGCCGATCCATGATCCTCTCTCATCATGGATGTTTCACTCTCTCTCCCTCTCCCTTCCTCTCTGACATCAACAAAAATCTATTTTCTAAAAAGAGAAAGTGGTCAGTGGTTTCACACTCTGTGGCGTGGGACGCGGTGCCAGCACACGCCCCCCCCCCCCCCATCAGCCTTGGAGAAGCCAGTAAGCAGAGCGCCCCTGCAGGTCAGGGCGTGCTGGGCGCAGGCGGGTGGCAGGGGCCCTGCCAGGCGGCGGGAAAGCCAGCGGGAGCCCAGCTGCGGGCAGAGGTGCGGCTGGGCCCGAGTCCCCGCTCACCTGCTGGTTGGACAGTCAAGTGTGCACAGCGCCCTGGGGCTGTCTCCCCGCCACCCGCTGCCGATCCGCCAGGTTTCCCTGGCAGGGTCACAGGGTCACATACCTGATGTCTCTGTTTGTGTCTGGGCTGCGGTGAAAGCCCCTCCTGCCGGCTCAGAGGGAGGGCGGGGCCTTATCTGTGTGGTTGGAAAGGGCCAGATGGGAGGGCTTTCACTTGACCTTCCACTTGAGAGGAGAGGAGAGGGAGGAGGGAGGGCGGCCCCTCCTCCTGGGATTGCTTCCTGCTGCTTACCAACACCAGGGCTCTGGCAGTTCTGGCAAAGGGGGGGACAGGCACCCTCACTCTGTTTACTGTTTACTTGGAGACAACAGGTCTGAGCGAGTAGCCTCACATTGGCAGGTGCAGTGTGTCCCTCACTGGCCCCAGGGCCCTCTCTCCACCCTCTCTCTCGGGGGGGGGGGGGGGGCAGTGGGCCACAGCTTCCTAGTTCCAAGCCTGAGGGTTCTGACCCCCCCCTCCCGCCAGGCTGGAGAGTGAATGGGTGTGGTATCTGACTTGCAAGCGGCCTCTGCTGCTGCCTCTCCTATGTCTCTGCACCCCCAGCTTCCCCCCGGCCCCCCACGAGACGCCTGGCACCCTGAGGCACTCAGATCTGGAGACACTGAGCCGGGAGTGCTCACGGGAGTGCTCACAGCCACGAGACCCGCAGCTCCGCTCTGTCTGGCTGGAGGGCCGGAGCCAGAGCTATTTCAGTTGTGAGAAAGCAAAGCTTAAAACCCACACCCTCCTGGAGAAAGGAATGCGGGGCCCGCCCGGCTGGGCGCCTCCAGATGCGCCTCCCTCCCCCACCTCCTCAGATGTGTTGTCTCCTTGCCGGCTCCACTTCTTCTTTTCTAAGATATATCTTTATTGATTTCTGAGAGGAAGGGAGGGGGGGGGGGAGAGAGAAACATCAGTGATGAGAGGGAACCATGGATGGGCTGCCTCCTGCCCGCCCCGCACTGGGGATCGAGCCCACAACCCGGGCCTGTATCCTGACTGGGAATCGCACCCTTATCTCTTGGTTCCTAGGTGGACGCTCAGCCACTGAGCCACCTGGCCCGGCTGAAATTGTGATTAAAAAAATAAATAAAATGATATTTCGTCTCTCCCGCCCATTTGCCCGCCTCCTGCCTGGACTGCAGATCCTCCCTTGCCCCCATTGGTCCTGCACGAAGACCCTGGAAATACTGTCACCTCAGCGATGTCACCTAAACAGAAAGGACCGATGGGAAATCGCCCAGGGTGAGGCCTGCAGGAGGGGCAGGACGGAGAGGCCCTCAGGGACAGCAGGGCGCGAGGGGGTGGGGAGGCCAGGCGGATGGCGAGGACCGAAGACCGGGGGCATGCAGACCGGGGAGCATGGAGGAAGAGGAGGCAGACACAGGAGGACCCGCAGTCAGCGGGCCGGGCCCGCCCAGCGGCACCTCTCCTCTGCCCTGGGGACCTGCCTACCTGCCTCCCTGTGACACCCTGCCCGTTCCAGGTGACACGGGCGCTGTCCCCAAACTGGGGAACCCTCCGTTAGGGAGAAAAGGGAGCCCAGGGCAGCGGGCCCGGGGTCCTGTGAGCCGGAGGGTCCCATGGACCTGGGGCTCCTCCCGGAACCTGGAGAGGCTAGGGAAGAAGGCGGTGCTTGCGAGGTGCTGTCTGGCCTGTTTTAACTCGGGGTTCACGGAGGTGGGGTGGGGAGGAGTGGGGCTCCGCGTGGATTTGTGCTGAAGCTTTCCAGTTCCACAGCAGGAGGGGCTGGGGGCTGCCCGCGGCCCTGACCTGCCCGCCAAGGTCACCTCTGTCAGGCCATCCCTTCAAGGGCGGCCCTGTTGGTCCTCTGCGGTTCGGTGCCCAGTCTTCCCTCCTCGCAGGGAGAGGGCCCGCTAAGCCGCACTGGTTTGGGGAAACATCATACCCGTGTTTACTGTAAATAGGGGCCTAATATTTCCATCAGCAAACCGAGAGGCAGGAGACTGACTCTTTTCCTCTTGACAGTGACATCAGGTACAAGACCGCTGCGCTGGCGGCTGCCTGGAGTCCAGGGGAGAAGGGCCAAGGTGTATCTGCAAGAGGGCGTGGGTGTGGCAGGTTATTCTGGAATAAGTCAGCCTGCCTGCCCCCTCCCCTCCCCTCCTCCTCCTCCTCCTCCTCCTCCTCCTCCTCCTCCTGGCCCCAGTTCCTTCAGTCCACCCCTCTTTTTCTTGGCAGGGAGCTCAGGTGAAATCAATACCCCGTGAGCCTCAGTTTGCTCACCTGTAAAAGGGGTGGGACGCTCCACCTGTAGCATTCCTTCAGTAACCCTGGGGTCTGACACGTTCCTGATATTTAGACGGAGCCCAGCAGATTGGAGCTCAGCATTGCTAAGGACATCGCTGAGCCTCGCGTGCATCTGTGGGACCCTGATCTGGGGAACCCCTCATCTGGGGGATCCCTCATCTGGGGGAGCCCTACCTCTGGGGGACACTGGCCTGCAAGCCTGGCTGCTCTGGCTCAGCATCCGTGTTCAAGGTTCATCCGTGTGGTCGCATGTCAGCACTGTGCTCCTTTTCTGGCTGTTGTCCATGGTGTGCACCGCCTCCATTCCTTCCCTTGCTCACCCCTCCCCGGCCCCCTTCCCCTATTCAAATACTTTTTAATATATTTTCATTGATTTCAAAGAGGAGGGGATAGGGAGAGAGAGAGAAACATCAATGATGAGGGAGAAGCATGGATCGGCTGCCTCCTGCACGGCCCACACTGGGGATGGAGCCCACAACCCAGGTAGATGCCCTGACTGGGAATCGAACCGCAACCTCCTGGTTCATAGGTCGACTGTCAACCACTGAGCCACACCGGCCGGGCCAGATACACATTGTTTTTGTCTTCCCGAGCCATGCTGCACAGCTGTGTGGGTGGTCCCCACCTCCTGCAGGCACCCTGGAGGGTGGCCAGGCTCTGGGGCCTGGGGGGGGGCAGGTGGCTCAAATCTTTAGAATTTTAATTCCATCACTTGTAAACAGGCTTTTCTTTTTTTAAGGATTGGGAGGGAGGGAGGAGTGGGGGGAGAGAAACACTGTGAGACATATCTACGGGCTGCCTCCCACATGCACCCTGACCTAGGAATGGAGCCTGCAGCGAGGTACTGACCCTTGACCGGAATCGAACCTGAGACCCTTCAGTCCCAGGGCCAACGCTCTAACCACTGACCAAACCGGCCAGGGCAGCAGGCGTTAAAAAAAAAAAAATCCCAGGATTGCTAGAAAAACCTAATAAACCAAATATTTGAAAAATGTGTTTCTTGTCATCTCCGTCTGACCTCAGGAAGGAACTGGGAATTCTTGCAGTGTGGACAGACACCCAGCTTCATCAACTGACAGCTGGCGGGGGCGCCTCGGCCGCCAGGGGAGGCGTGGGCTCCTGCAGATAAAAGCAGGGTGCAGGTCCGGCCTGCCCTCCTGCAAGGCGGCCCGTGGGCTGAGTCGGGGTGAGCGGCGGGCGCCTGGGACAGTGGGGGACGCTTGTCCCGAGGCTGGCTCAGCCACCGGTTGGCAGGGTCAGCAGGCAGTAGGAGAGCTGGACTCAGTGGTCCCGGGCACTTCCTAAGGGCAGAGAGCGGAGCGAGGTGGGGCTTCCCGCCCGGAGCTGGCTGCATTGGCTTCACGCTGACCCCACGGGGGCGGGAGGCCACCCTGAAACGCGCCGGTGTTGCATTACGATCCGCGGGGCTCGGGGCTGGGGTGACGGGCCCACATCATAGACCAGTCCTGACTCCTGAGGGAGAAGGGTTAGAGGAGTTTGCATGGAAGTGTCTGGAATGGGGAGCAATTCATCACAGCATATTCTTTCTGGAAAAAATTTACAGCAAGGCCACACCTAAGGCCTCCCTGATCACCCCGAAAGGAATCAAAGCCCTCAAGCGTTTTAAGACACCTTTTTTTTAAAAAAAAAAAAAATGTATTTTTTATTGATTTCAGAGAGGAAGGGAGTGGGTGAGAGAGAGAAACATTGATGATGAGAGAGGGGACATTGATCGGCTGCCTTGTGCACCCCCATACTGGGGTTTGAGCCTGCATCCTGGGCCTGTGCCCTGACCGGGAATCGAACCTGGGAGTTTTTGGTCCACAGGCGGACACTATATCCACTGAGCCACACCGGCTAGGGCTAAGACGCCTTCTTCATGCCTCAGTTTATTTGCAAAACACTTGCATGCGATGGGCAAAGAGGCTTCAGCGCCAGCTGCTCCGGTGCAGCCCCGTCTTCCCAGGAGGGAAACCGGGGGCCCAGCAGAGCCCGGGGCGCCCCCATAGCGGCGTCCCTTCCATTACCCGATGGCAGCTGGTGGCTCCTGGTGCTGACAGACGGCGTGGAGCGGTGACACTGGATCTGAACTATTTCTGTCGCTTCCTCAGGGTGCGCTGGTCTCCCTCTCATCCACCGGCCATGGAGTGTGTGCCCCGTGCGCCAACCGGGGAGTGTTGGGTTTCCAGGGCAATGTGGTGGCCTGGGTGGTGGGGGTGCTTCCTGCTGGCACCTGCATTCCTCCGGCACCTGAGCCGAAAGGAACCCTGTTTGTTAATGGGGTTCGTCCGGAGCAGTGGTTCCCAGCGTGGGGCAATTTGATGTTTAAGGGGGGCAATTGGAGAATGAGTTATTCACAGTGAATTCTGTGCCTTTCTTATGGATCTAGGGGCCTCATAGACGGTCTGCAAATATATATTGTGACATATTTATGCATTTTGGTTCTCTATTATATATATATTCTGAAACGTTATTCGCTACTTTTTCACATCACTTCACATTGTTATTTTTTAACCATGCCTTTGTGCTTTCTTCCTCAGGACTGCAATGGTCCTTCTGGTCTTTGATTTTTCTCTTTCACGGATACTGTGTCCTTTAGAAGCTTGTTTAGACCAATGGTCGGCAAACTGCGGCTCGCGAACCACATGCGGCTCTTTGGCCCCTTGAGTGTGGCTCTTCCACAAAATACCACGGCCTGGGCGAGTCTATGTTGAAGAAGTGGCGTTAGAAGAAGTTTAAGTTTAAAAAATGTGGCTCTCCAAAGAAATGTTAATTGAACTGTTGGTGTTTGGCTCTGTTGATTGAGTTTGCCGACCACTGGTTTAGACCAAGTGAATGGCCTTTTACGCTTCCTCCAAAAGGAACTCACCTTTTGAAGAATAAGAATCCTATGTTGGGGGGTGAGGGGAGAGACACATTGGGATTTTAGAGGTGCTTAGGTGGGGCGTGGCGGCTCAGGAGCCTCCCATCCGCCCAACCCTGCGGCCAACCAGCGCCTGAGAGCGAGTCTCTGGAAACCACCGCTGCCCTGGCCGCCTGCGTCTTCACCCCCGGAGCCGCCCAGCAGGCGGAGGGCGCGCCCTCGGTTCCTATCTGGGATTCTTGTCAGAGTATGATGGCAAGCAAACACTGTAACCTCGAGCCCAGAGCCGGGGCTTCTGTTTGCAGATTTGCTGAGTGAAAGCAGATTGGGGGGCCTGTGAGCTGACTCGGAGCGTGGACTACTCTGCAGCAGTTACAGCTGCTGCTTATGAGGCATTCACACGGCAGCAAACGCTTGTAATTAAGTGCTGTCCGTGCCACAGAGAGGAAGCGAGGCAAAGGTGGAGCATGGCGAGGGTCTGCCCATGTCTTTATATTTTTATGCTATCTAATAAAGAGGTAGTATGCTAATTGACCGTCACTCCGTCACAAAGATGGCTGCACCCACAGCTGAGGCCAAGTTCCCATAAGGAGCCTTACCGAGCAATCAGCAGGGACCTGAGGCTATGCTCCCTGCCTGGTGGGGCTTGACAAGGGTGGGACTGGCTGGGTCTGGATCTAGCTGGGTCTGGGTCTCACGCAATTTTGAGGTGAATGTGGGTAGGTGGGGACTTAACTCTGGGTCCCGTGGTGTGCCCCAAGCTCTGACAGGAGGAAGGTTTTCATATACATTTTACTAATTTTCTTTCATCTCTGACACTTGTATTATAGAGAAAGGGCAAATAGCAATGTTAAATTATTTCTTCTAATTAAGCCCCTTTTAATGTGCATGGATTTCATGCACCGGGCCCCTAGAATAATTTAAAGCTGTTCTGTAGTGAAGACTTACTTTTAAGAAAGCCCATGAATAGTGTATACAGCTTTGCAGAAAACTTGGCTTTTCCAAGTAGGGTTCTGAAGACCGACTGAAAGACTTGTTTCTCTTTTAAACATGTTTTGGATGCTCCCCCTGCCAGCAGCTCAGTTGGTTAGAGTGCCATCCAGGTTCACCAAGGTTGAGGTTTGATTCCCTGGTCAGGGCACATGCCAGGTTGCAGGCTCAATCCCTGGTGTGGGGCATGCAGGAGGCAGCTGATCCGTGATTCTTCCTCACCATTGATGTTAATGTATATTTAGGTGTATATTACATATGTATACATATATACATATATATTAAAAAAGAACCAATGAATGCATCAATAATTGGAATAGCAAATCAATGTTTCTCTCTCTCTTTCTCTCTCTCTCTCTCTCTCTCTCTCTCTCTCTCTCTCTCTCTCTCTCCCCCTCCCCTCTTTCTCTTCCTCTCTCAAACCTTGTATCATAAATGGAAGAAACCCAGCCGCCTTGAACTCAGGAAGGGAAAGAGGAGGCGGGGGGAGAAGGCCTGGGGCAGGCGGTGGCTCAGAGAGGAAGGGAGAGGGAGAGATACAAACATCCTTGATGAGAGAGAATCATGGATCAGCTGCCTCCTGCATGCCCCACACTGGGGATGGAGCCCACAACATGGGCATGTGCCCTGACTGGGAATCGAACCCTGACCTCCTGGTTCATAGATCGTCACTCAACCACTGAGCCACACAGGCTGGACTGGCCCCTTTAACAAGCACTCTGTCACAGGTGTCTCCTATTTATGATTTTCCCAGTTTCCTTCCTTCCAATTCTTGTGGAAGCTGCATACATCTGGGGAATTTGGAACATTTCCCTCCAAACCTACTTTTCTGCTTAATGACGGGCACATTCTTAGACTCCTGAAGGTCCATGTGGGACGTGGCACGATTTCTCTGGAATGTTCTCCTGGTTTTCCCTTTGAAGCTGGGGTCCTCGTGGGGGAGTTCACCGCCTGGCACCCGGGGCTGCGAGCCTCTTGGTCCTAAATTGGGCGCTTGAAGCAAGGCAAGCCCCCTTCTGAAGCCGGCGCTTGATCTGACAGACAGCAAAGTGCCTGTGGCTGGGGGACTCCAGCGTCTCCCCGCTTCCTCTCCAGGAAGCACAGGCTGGGGGAGCTGGGCTGGGCGCCTCAGGAACGCCCTTCACTCCACCAGGGCGAGCTGGAGCCCGGTCCTCGTGTCTGTCCCCTGTCTGCCTGTCCCTCCCTGTCTCACCTGCTCTCTCCCTCCCTCTTCCCTGCCTCCTTTCCTGGGGAAGGGGGTCTGCTGGGAGGGGGGGGCCGATGTGAGAGAGACACATCGAATGGCTGCCCCCCTAGGCCCACTGACGGGATGGAACTTGAACCTAGGTATGCGCCCTGACCAGGAACCAACCCCGAGGCCTTCCTGCGAGGCCGAGGCTCCACACACTGACCCCCAGTTTAATTTAATTATTATTAAATATATATTTAATATACTTAATAATAATCAATGAGAAAGAATCATTGATCAGCTGCCTCCTGCATGCCCCACACCAGGGATCGAGCCCGCACTTAAAGGCTCACCGATCAGGTCTTACTCTCAGGGATGTGCTGAGAGTACATCCCTGCACGCCATGCCTCTTGTGAAACGTGTTTTTGTAATGAAGTATGACGTGCATTCAGAAAGCGACCCAAGAATAGGGAACAGCTGGTGACTTTTCAGGGAATGAACACAGCTGTGTGCCTGGGAGCCTAGATCAAGAAGTGAACATAGTAGTAGCTTTAGCTCAGTGGTCGGCAAACTGCAGCTCTCAAGCCACATGCGGCTCTTTGGCCCTTTGAGTGTGGCTCTTCCACAGAATACCACGGCCTGGGCGAGTCTGTTGGAAGAAGTGGCGTTAGAAGAAGTTTACGTTTAAAAAGTTTGGCTCTCCAAAGAAATTTCAGTGGTTGCCCTGTTGATATTTGGCTCTGCTGACTGATGAATTTGCCGACCCCTGGGTTCGGGCATAGCATCCCACCTTCAAAAGGGGATTCCCTGCCCGGACGCCACCTTTGATGTGTTGGGTTTTCTCATTTGTTTCTTTTTTAAATATATTTTTATTGACGTGGAGAGGCAGAGGGAGAGAAACATCGATGAGAGAGAAACCTCCGTCGGCTGCCTCCCACCACCCAGGCCTGTGCCCTGACCGGGAATCGACCCGTGACCTCCTGGTTCAGAGGTCGGCACTCAACCACTGAGCCACACTGGCCGGGCTCTCCTGCTTTTATGAAGAGATAAAGCTCCGAGCCTTATTCTCTAGTGATACTGTTACTCATTGACGGTTTGGCCTGGAATTCAGCCCGCCCCGAGCATGCCCCCAGGTGGCTGGAGCCTCTTCTCCAGCAGCGGCTAGTTGTGAATTAATGGAGGTCACCAGAGTGGGGTGAAAGCTGCCTTCTGCTTGCTCCGTGGTGGCAGCCATTTCTGTTGGGATTTGTGTATCTTATATAATTAAAACTTTGTAGCCTTAAGCAGAGGCCTGGTCTGGCAAGGGTGTGCGGAAAGCTTGGCTTTCTCCATTGCCAGGGAAACCCAAGCCTCCCTCCTGCTCTCTCTCTCTGGCTGCAGCCATTGGTTGGGTTAATGTGAATACTTGCTCCTGATTGGCTGGTGGGCGTGGCTTATGGGTATAGTGGAGTGATGGTTAATTTGCACATTACTCTTTTATTAGATAGGATTACACTTTGGTTGGTTGAATGGGCAATGGGACACAGAATATTAGGCTTTTATTATATAGGATTTGTTTTTATTGATTTCAGAGAGAAAGGGAGAGGGAGAGAGAGAGAGAAATATCCATGATGAGAATCATTGATCGGCTGCCTCCTGCAGCCCCCCTACTGGGGTTTGAACCCACAACCCAGGCATGTGCCCTTGACCAGAAATTAAACTCAGGACCCTTCAGTCCACAGGCTGACGCTCTATCTGGCTAGGGTGAAGAGACAGTCCTGAGAAAAACAAAAACAAAACCAAGCACGGATAAAGGCACCACCCTTTCAGGGGAAGGCTCTGTGGGAAGGCACTTCTGGGCTCCTCAGCCAGGCGTGTGCTTTTAAGGGTTAATCTCTCCACTGATGATGCCAGCCTCCTCCACTGCGATGGCTTTGATCCCAAGTAAATGGCACTTGTCACTTCACCATGTTCCACATCACAGGCTGCCAGGCCTGATCCTGGGGAGGCCTCTTTTAAAGGAGAACATGCAGATTTACTGCTTCCCGCTTAGAATTGTGACCTCAGTGTCAAGATTGGGCAGAAGGACTCCCCGCAGTGGCGCTGGTATTTGAGCTATGTTTGGAATCCCGGCCTTACCTCCGCTGACTTTGTTTTTGGACTCCTTGGGCCGAAATGTTTTAGAGTCCGTCCTAGGAGATAGCTGCCCCCCCTTGGAAGACAGTAACTGAAGATCTCAGATATTCCCACGGCAGTTCTAAAAGATAAGTGCATGTGTTGCAGCAAATTCGGTCCCTAAAAGGATGGACCAAAGCACAGGAGATGGAGTGAAGCCAGGCCCAGGCCAGCTGCAAAATGGCCTTGACCTTGAAGCTTTGCCATGACCTTGACGATTGTGGCATCACCTGGACCCAGGACAAAATGACGCTCCGGGGTGTGGCGAGTGTTCGGCACCTCTGTGCCTGGCCCGGGACCCTTTGCCCATCGTGAGCGGGGCAGGTCATTAGCTCGGTGTCCTCCGCTGACCAGTGGATAATTCAGGCCCCAACGTGGGCAAAGGGAGAGGTGTAGATCCCCACATCCGGGTCCCACCTTGCAGCCCCCAAGGCACAGCCCACAGGCTTCTGTACCTGCCTGCCCTGGCGGAAGCTGCCATGTGCCTGGGAATGGAATGGAAACCAAGCCATTTTGAGTCTGTTTTGTTTTGAATATGTTTTTCTTGATTTCAGAGAGGGAGGGAGGGAGAGAGAGAGGGAGAGAAACATCAATGAGGAGAGAGGAGCATGGGTCGGCAGCCTCCTGCACACCCCACACTGGGGATGGAGCCCGCAACCAGGGCATGTGCCCTTGACCGGGAATCGAACCGTGACCTCCTGGTTCACAGGTCAGTGTTTAACCACTGAGCCACGCCTGCCGGGCCCATGTGTCTTACTCTTCAAAGAAAACACCAATACAGCACGACAATTGTTTTTCTCAGCCTGTCCCTCCATAGCTGTGCTTGTTTTTTATATTATGAAAGCTGATGCCATTTTGCTGTTTGGAACTGGTTCCGTAGGTGCCGCTGTGGAAGGTTGTGAGCAGCAGAGGGGGGGAGCGTTGGGGAAGACTGACTCACTGCAGCCTGTCGCTGGCTGAGCCGGTCCGGTCACCTAGGCCGCCCGCCCAGCCGGTGCGCCTGGCCCTGGGCCCGGCATGGCTCTCACGTCCCGGCCGTGACGCCGTGCCCCCCTCCCCCTCCCCCGTGGTTGCCCAGCAGCGGCTGCCTCGAGGCCCGTGTCTTTGTTCCCGGCCAGAAGAAAGGGGACAGAGTGGCCCCAGATGTTGCTGCCCCTTTGATGCCGAGAGCGAGGCCTCCCTCAAAGCTTTCCTCTGGCGCCTGCTTCCGGCCCCTGTGACGGCCACCGCCCGGGGAGGGGGGCAGCTCGGCTCTGCGGGGAGTCCAGCTCCTGGGAGAGCAGGCTCTGAGCCAGCAGGGAGGTCCCAGTCCAGTCACTGTGGGAGGGCACTGCTTCCCGAGACCCATCCGGGAAGCGCGAGAGGGTGGGGCCGGAACGAAGGCCTGAAAGAGCTGTCGCCCTGGCCGGTGTGGCTCAGTGCTTAGAGTGTCGGCATGCAAGTCTGCGGGTTCGATTCCCAGTAAAGGGCATGCACCTCCCTTGCAGATTCCCCGGTCCCGGTGGGGGCATATAAGGGAGGCAACCGATTGAGGTGTCCCTTACTTCAATGTTTCTCTCTCTCTATCTCCCCCCTCCTTCCCTTCCACTCTCTAGAAATCAATGGGAAAGATATCCTTGAGTGAGCATTAACAACAAAGAGGGGCGTGGCTTGGCGAGGGGAGGGGACTTGAAGGTGGCCTCGCAGCAAAGCCCCGGGGAAGAGAAAGCGCAGGGACCTGACGGGTGGCACCGTGGGCTCTCACGCGGCAGGAGTTGTGCGCGGCAGAGAGCAGGGTGCGAATAGCCCAGACTCTGCCCTTTGGGGTGACATGTGTGTGAACTTCTACATGGTTTTACTTTGGTCTCTCCTAGTCTTCAAAGCAAAGGAGCCCTAGCCGGTGTGACTCAGTGGATAGAGCATCGGCCTGTGCACTGAAGGATCCCAGGTTTGATTCCCGGTCAGGGCACAGGCCCAGGTTGTGGGCTCAGTCCCCAGTGTGGGGTGTGCAGGAGGCAGCCGGTCCACCATTCTCTCTTACCACTGATGCTTGTCTCTCTCCCTCTCCCTTCCTCTCTGACGTCAGTATAAATATATAAAAATAATAAAATAAAAGCACTTGAGCAAAATATGTTACTGTAAAAAAAATAAAAATATATTTTAAAAACAAAAAGCCAAAGGGAAGGCCTAAGTGCTGGGTGAGGTCGCCTACACTTCACCCAGTGAAACAAGGGGCTCGGGGTGGCCGCTAGGGGGCGGGGCGCCTGGCCCGCCGCCTTGGAGTGGCCCGCGTGTCACCGGGCAGCCTTATTGGAAGGAGCAGCGGCCATCGCTTTGCCACACAGCCCACTGGGCACACCCACGGATGATAAACCGCGAGTGGGAAGCGGGCGCTGTGTTCCCGGGGGGGGGGGGTGCCTTTTCCTCTCTCTGGATCGCTCTCTGCTCTCCATGACGGCCGTGTCACTTGGAAAGCTGCAGATGCACACTAAGATGTGCCCTCTGCTCGCTGCCCACGGCCCAGGAGGAGCGGGCCAGGTCTGGCCGGGCTGCAGGGCTGCCGGCGGGGCCCTGCAGGGTCTCCGTGCTCTGCCACCAGCGTGGCCCACAGGCTGTGCTTGGCTTTGCCTTCCGCAGTCCGAGGATGGACACAGCCTTTAGGCAGGGGCTCGCTATCTTAGATTCTTTTAAAAATATTTTATAAAGTGTTTTTACTGATTTCAGAGAGGAAGAGGGAGGGAGGGTGGAAGGGAGGGAGGAGAGAGAGAGAGAGAGAGAGAGAAACAGAAACATCAGTGATAGAATGAGATAGAAACAGGTGCCTTGACCAGGAATTGAACTGTGACCTCCTAGTTCTTAGGTTGATGCTCAACCACTGAGCCAAGCTGGCCAGGCCTTTAAAAAAAATTTAATTCTCACCTGAGGATATGCTTTAGAAAGAGGACGGGAGGGAGGGAGAAAGAAAAAAGACGAAGAACCATCGATGTGTGTGTGAGAGAGAGAAACATCGATGTGTGTGTGTGAGAGGGAGAAACATCGATGTGTGTGTGTGAGAGAGATACATCAGTGTGTGTGAGTGAGAGAGAAATATCAATGTGTGTGTGAGAAAGAGAAAAATCAATGTGTGTGTGTGTGTGTGTGTGTGTGTGAGAGAGAGAGAAATATCAATGTGTGTGTGTGTGTGAGAGAGAAACATCGATGTGTGTGAGTGTGAGAGAGAAACATCAATGTGTGTGAGTGAGAGCGAAACATCAATGTGTGTGAGTGAGAGAGAAACATCGATGTGTGTGTGTGAGAGAGAAACATCGATGTGTGTGTGAGAGAGAGAAACATCGATGTGTGTGTGTGAGAGAGAAACATCGATGTGTGTGTGTGAGAGAGAAACATCGATGTGTGTGTGTGAGAGAGAAACATCGATGTGTGTGAGTGAGAGAGAAACATTGATGTGTGTGTGTGAGAGAGAAACATCAATGTGTGTGAGTGAGAGAGAAACATCGATGTGTGTGTGTGTGAGAGAGAAACATTGATGTGTGTGTGAGAGAAACATCAATGTGTGTGAGAGAAAGAAATATCAATGTGTGTGTGTGTGAGAGAGAAACATCGATGTGTGTGAGTGAGAAACATCAATGTGTGTGAGTGAGAGAGAAACATCGATGTGTGTGTGAGTGAGAGAGAAACATCGATGTGTGTGTGAGTGAGAGAGAAACATCGATGTGTGTGTGTGTGAGAGAGAAACATCGATGTGTGTGAGTGAGAGAGAAACATCGATGTGTGTGTGTGAGAGAGAAACATCAATGTGTGTGAGTGAGAGAGAAACATCGATGTGTGTGAGAGAAACATCAATGTGTGTGAGTGAAAGAAATATCAATGTGTGTGTGTGTGAGAGAGAAACATCGATGTGTGTGAGTGAGAAACATCAATGTGTGTGAGTGAGAGAGAAACATCGATGTGTGTGTGAGTGAGAGAGAAACATCGATGTGTGTGTGAGTGAGAGAGAAACATCGATGTGTGTGTGAGTGAGAGAGAAACATCGATGTGTGTGTGAGTGAGAGAGAAACATCGATGTGTGTGAGTGAGAGAGAAACATCAATGTGTGTGAGTGAGAGAGAAACATCGATGTGTGAGTGAGAGAGAAACATCGATGTGTGTGTGAGTGAGAGAGAAACATCGATGTGTGTGTGAGAGAGAAACATCGATGTGTGTGTGAGTGAGAGAGAAACATCGATGTGTGTGTGAGTGAGAGAGAAACATCGATGTGTGTGTGAGTGAGAGAGAAACATCGATGTGTGTGTGAGTGAGAGAGAAACATCGATGTGTGTGTGAGTGAGAGAGAAACATCGATGTGTGTGTGAGTGAGAGAGAAACATCGATGTGTGTGTGAGAGAGAAACATCGATGTGTGTGTGTGAGAGAGAAACATTGATGTGTGTGTGAGAGAGAAACATCGATGTGTGTGTGAGTGAGAGAGAAACATTGATGTGTGTGAGTGAGAGAGATACATCGATGTGTGTGAGTGAGAGTGTGAGAGAAACATCAGTCAGTTGCCTCCCATACTCACCCTGACCAGGGATCAAACCTGCAGCCTTCCGGTCCACGGGTTGACCTCCAACCAGCCGAGCCATCAGCCTGGGCCCGAGCTCATTCTTTGGTAGAAACATTGCCTATTGCCCTGCAGCACGCACTGGCCTAGGAAGGGAGGAGGCAGACTCATTTCGCTTTCTCCTATGAAGGTCTTGCTGTGGGCTGGATGGGGTGGGTGTGGGGTGGTAGGGAGGCAGATGGGGGCGGGTGGGGGCCCCCCGGCCCCTGGCGGGCGTCTCAGAGATGAGCAGGGTCACGCCAGGTGGATGGGTACTGTGTCTGGAGGGGGTGTGTGTGAATAGGCCTGTCAGCAAGGCCTGTGTGCGGGGAGAAAGGCAGCTTTGTGGGGCCGTGGTGTGGGACAGGGCCGGGGTGTCCAGGCCACAGAGTGTTGGTGGTAACAGTGGGGCTCCATTCAGTGTGCGGCTCTGCCCGGCCCTTCTGGCCTTGGCATTGCCGCTGGAGACCAGAGAGAGCAGGCTGGGCTTCCTGCGTGGTGGGCGGGCTGCCCAGGGGGGAGGGCTTACAGGGCAGGGCGTGCTGCCCAGGCGGAGGTTAAATAGGATTTTAGGTTATTTTCTCCCCAGAGCCAGAATGACCGTCTCAGATACGTGATCCTTATTCTAGAACTGGTTCTCAATGGGGACGGGGTTCCCCATTGAGCGTCGTCGCCCCGATGTCAGCAGTGTGCGGGGACGAGCAGGTGAGGAGCTGTGAAAGGTGTCAGAGCTCACGTGACCTGGTAAAAAGTCCCCAAGAAAGGGTGGGGGGCCCTGGACGGAAGGGTGCCTCTGAGACACCCCATCCAGCGTGGGAGCCTGAGGCAGGCCTCTCCCGTGGGCCTCCGTGGGAGCGAGGCCGCTGCGTGGAACGTGGTGTGAAGGCTGGCTTTGCCCGCGGGCACCTGTCCGCGGTGACCGTGCCATCCGCTGCGGGAACGGTGGCCGTTGTGTCATTGCTGCCTTCCGCCCTCGGGTCTCACAGCCCCCGCAGCGGAGACGAGGGGACACGTGGCCTGTCTTAACCAAGCGGCCTGCCGCCGGCCTGCGTCACCAGCACCCCGACGTGCGCATTGTGTCCGTCCAAAGGGCCGGGGGAAATGCACGCTTCCTTCCCCCCTTGGTTTGCTTGCAGTCCCGGCGATTGAAACCAGGATGCACTGCAGTGTTTGTGTCTGAGCCTGAGAACTTGCTGCCACTTCCATCATGGTGTGTTTTTATGGGGGAAATGGACATACCTTCCCCGTAGCCCACGCAGGCTGAGCTTCTGTAACACACTCACTTATACATGGCAACTCTGTGCTTTAGAAGTTTTCTGGATTTCTACGGCAGCTAAGCAAGGGGAGGGGAGACTGAGTTTACAGGACACAATAGGGCATCTAGGATAATTGACTTTGGGATTTTAACCCTGCAAACTATCTATATAAAAGCCCAACTGCGGAACGGCGGAATGACCAGAACGACTGCGGCAGCCAACCAGCCTGATCCGGGTCCCAATGCCCTCCTCCCTCTCTGATCGGCTCCCAACAACCCTATCGGGCCAACCACCTGTGGCCCCTCCCCCACACTGGCCCAGCCCGATGGGTCCCCATCGGGGCAGGCTGGCTGGACCCCACCCATGCACGAATTCACCACCGGGCCTCTAGTCTTACATAAAGGACCCAGAAAGCACCTAGCCACCGAAGCTGGTTTGGCTCAGTGGACAGAGCGTCGGCCTGTGGACAGAAAGGTCCCGGGTTTGATTCCGGTCAAGGGCATGTACATTGGTTGTGGGCACATCCCCATTGGGGGGTGTGCAGGAGGCGGCTGATCGATGTTTCTAGCTCTCTATCCCTCTCCCTTCCTCTCTGTGAAAAATCAATAAAATGTATTAAAAAAAAAAAAGAAAAGAAAGAAAGCACCTTGCCTAAGTAGCATGGAATCTTGTATGCAAAGCTGGGTTCCTTTATGTATTTATTTTGAAAATTTCTTTTTGTATTTTAAAACATATTTTTATTGATTTCAGAGAGGAAGGGAAATGGGGAGAGAGAAACACCAATGGTGAGAGATAATTGCCTCCTGCACACCCCCTACTGGGGATTGAGCCTGCATCCCGGGCATGTGCCCTGACCGGGAATTGAACCCTGACCTCCTGGTTCATAGGTCAACGCTCAGCCTCTGAGCCACGCCAGCCGAGCAGTAGACGAGTTTTTTGGACTAGATCACCCCTCATCTTTCTGAAACCTTCCTGGTGCTCAGCCGCCCCCTCCCCTCACCTTGTAATCTGTTATTTCCTCCCTGTCCATGCA
The DNA here is from genome assembly GCA_963693515.1 of Pipistrellus nathusii. Lineage (NCBI taxonomy): Eukaryota > Metazoa > Chordata > Mammalia > Chiroptera > Vespertilionidae > Pipistrellus > Pipistrellus nathusii. The sequence continues at coordinate 105,060,480 of OY882879.1, read as the reverse complement.
CACCTGTTACTGCACTCCTCACGCAGACTGTGTCTCTGTCAGCGTCTAGTTCCCAGGTAGAAACCACAGAGCAGATTGGCACGGCGGATGCTTAATACAGAGCCCGAGTCTGCGAACTGGCCAGATACCGACGGCCCTGTGCTTATGTCTCGTCTGCCCAGCAAGGTGGCCAGTTGCCATAGGGACCTGCGGCCCCACGCGGCCGAAAGCATTCCCACCCCATGGCTCCGTATGGAGGAGTGTGCCAGCCCCATGCAGAATTAACCATTAACAGATGATCGCTCACTATCGATTTATGGTGGCCTAATGATTAACTAGCAGGTCCCACGGGGTACAGGATTCTAAGGAATTCGGCGAGCGTGCCCCTCAGACATTCGGGTGTCCTCGGCGCAGGTGTGCCCGCGGCCCCTGGACAGTGGACAAGGTCACCGAGCGGCACAGGCCAGCTGGCGGGCAGGCAGCTCAGCGGGCAGCAGCCACTGGTGCCAGGACTGTGAGTGCCACCTCCCGGGAGGCCACTGAGTGCGGCTAGTGCCCCTCCCGGGGCAGCCAGCCACTGCAGTGCCAGGGGACTTTCCAGGGAGGTGCCGTGGGTGGAGCCACACTGTTCCATGTGGCTGCCTGGGCACTGGGGCGGCCCCCGGAAGTCAGGATAGAGTCTAAAGTTGCAGCCTCTCCTCCCCAGTGTCCCGCCAGCGCCCTCTGCTAACGGGCTTCCCCCTGCAGGGTGCCTGCCGGCCCAGGGGGAATGCTGGTGGGCTGCCCAGCACCAGAGGGGGCGTGGGGCATTGCGTGCTGACCGGGGCGCAGTTGGCGTGGGTTGTGTGTAGATCTCTCTATTTTTTATTTTATATATTGCTGATTTCAGAGAGGAAGGGAGAGGGAGAGAGAGAAACATCAATGATGAGAGAGAACCACGGATTGGCTGCCTCCTGCCCACCCCCTACTGGGGATTGAGCCCACAACTGGGGCATGTGCCCTGACTGGGAATCCAACTCTTGGTTCATAGGTTGAGGCGCAGCCACTGAGCCATACCGGCTGGACTCTGTTTCTTGATTGTAGCTTCCCTGGCAGGCAGCGGTGATCAGAAAATGCCCCCTGAGCCCTAGCTGGTTTAGCTCAGTGGCTAGAGCTGAAAGGTCCGGGTTCAGTACCAAGTCCAGGGCACATGCTTGGGTTGTGGGCTCGATCCCCATTAGGGGGCGTGCAGGAGGCAGTTGATCACTAGTTCTCTCTCATTGCTGATGTTTCTCTCTCTCTCCCTCCCCCTTCCTCTCTGAAATCGATACAAAAGACAAAGAAGACGCCCCCTGAATGTCGCTGTCCGGAAACGGTCCCTTCTGTGGTCTCTGCAGAGCCCTGAGGTGCTGGGCCCGCCCGCATCCGGAGAGGCGGCGCATGGCTGGCTTTGGCCTCCCCGGGGCTGGGGGCTGGGGGCCGGGGCTGGGGGCGAAGGCTCTTCCTTGGCCTCCTGTCCAGCTGGCCTGGGTCTGTGCTGCCACCCGATGGCCTGAGGCAAAGTCCCTTCCCTCGCTGTCCTCCTGATCTCTCCTGGAGCCAGCAGCTGTTTGCCTTTCTGTTTTGACTTCTGGCAGCCTCCAGAGTGTCCAGAGCTTGTCCTCGTCTCGCACGGAGCCTTCCCTGGACACGGTGGGTGGCCGCACCCCCTCCGTACAGGAGCTGATCGCCAGCGTCGTCTCCCTTCCCCACAGCTGCCTGGCCTGGCTCTGACCTGGCCAGGCATGCCTGCCTTCCTTTTTTTTTTTTTTTTTTAAATCTTTATTGTTGAGATTATTATAGATGTTCATGTACCCCCCCTCCCACCCCTTTTTCATCCCTCCATCTGGTTCCCGCCCACCCAAGCCTTCACCACCCTATTGTCTGTGTCCATAGGTAATGCATATATGCATATATGTCTGTGTCCATAGGTAATGCATATATGCATGTAAGATCTTTGTTTAGCCCTGACTGGTTTGGTTCAATGGATAGAGCATCTGCCTGCAGACTCAAAGGTCCCAGGTTCGATTCCTGGGACATGTCTGGGTTGTGGGCTCATTCCCGGTGGGGGACTTGCAGAAGCTAGCTGATCCATGATTCTCTCTCATCATGGATGTTTCTCTCTCCTTCTTCCTTCCTCTCTGAAATCAATAAAAAAAATTATTTTTAAAAAAGACCTTTGTTTAATCTCTTCCTGCCACCCCACCCCCTTCCCTCTGAGAATCGTCAGTCTGTTCCATTTCCATGCCTCTGATTCTATTTGATTCACCAGTTTATTCTGTTCATTAGGTCTCTTATTCGTTTATTTTGATTTTTAGATTCAATTGTTGATAGGTATGTATTTGTTGCCATTTTCTTGTTCATATATTTTATCTTTTTCTTCTTCTTCCACTTCTTAAAGAATACCTTTCAGCATTTCATGTAATCTTGGTTTGGTGGTGATAAACTCTTTAGCTTTTTCGTGTCTGTGAAGCTCTTTATCTGACCTTCAATTCTACATGATAGCTTTGCAGGGTAGAGTAATCTTGGTTGTAGGTTCTTGCTGTTCATCACTTTGAATATTTTTTGTCACTCCCTTCTGGCCTGCATAGTTTCTGTTGAGAACTCAGCTGACAGTTGTATGGGCACTCCCTTGTAGGTAACTAACTGCTTTTCTCTTGCTGCTTTTAAGATTCTGTCTTTAGCCCTTGGCATTTTAATTATGAGGTCCTCTGTCAAGCCCTGCCCGGTGGGGGACTCGGCCTGAGGTCCCCTGTCAAGCCTCATGGGGGCGGGGGAGGGCATAGCCTCAGGTCCCTGCTGATTGCTTGTTAAGGCTCCGTAAGGGAACTTGGCTTCAGCTGTGGGTGCAGCCATCTTTGTGATGGAGTGATGATAAATTAGCATATCCCCTCTTTATTAGATAGGCTGTTTGGGGCTCCCTGACCCAGCTATGGCTTGTTTGAGAGATTTTAGCCTGAGCAAGGACAGGCCATTCATATGCAAAAACAGCTGCATACAGGTTTTGGGGTTGTAAATTGGATGAGGCGGGGTCTTAGGGAATCAGCAGGGTGGAGCAAACAGAAATGGCTGCTAGTCAGCCCTGCCCGGGTGTCAGCATACGAACAATGAGAGCATCTCCGTCTGGGAGAAAGCTACCCCCGAGTTCCTGCCCTGATGCCAGACAATCCAGTTCCTCATCATGTGTGTCTGTGTCCCCCAGAGCCTCGCCCTGGTGCTGGAGCTCAGGGGAAGCGGGACCTTGTAAGTTCAAAGAGGAACAGCTGGGTCTTCAGCAGCCTGTGTGTCACTGAGCCCCAATCCGAACTGGTTTTTACAGGCATAGGTACTTCTTTTCCCAGCCCCGGAACGCTGTGTCTGGTGTGGGGCTGGGACTCCTTGTTCCTCCAGGTGGCTCTGCAGAGACGATCTCTCTCCCACTTAAAAACTCGGCCCACGTGGGTGTCAGACCAACCCGATCCGCACCTCCGCATGTCCTATCAAGTCTCTGTGCTTTCTTCCTTACGCCTCTAGCTGTGCGACTTCCATTCCGCCAGCTTCCCAGCGGTTCTGGGTGATGGTGGTTCTGTGTTTCAGTTGTAATGTTGATATGGTTGTGGGAGGCAGCGAGTACAGGCGTTTACCTGTGCCGCCATCTTCTGTGCCTTCCCTTTCCCTGATATATATATATATTTGTGGTCAGCCATGAGGAAGGGAACTTTTCTTCTGTGGCTGAGATTTTGTTGCTTGTTTGGAGGCTCAGTGCCAGGCGGGGGGATGGTGCACAGTTCTTGCCGGGCTGCGGCTATTTCCGCTCTGCCCGGGGACAGGTGGACGGAAGTGCCCATGGCTTCTGAGGTGGCTGAGCTGTTAGCCTAGGCCCGTGGTCGGCAAACTGCGGCTCATGAGCCCCACATGGCTCTTTGGCCCCCTGAGTGTGGCTCTTTCACAAAATACCATGGCCTGGGTGAGTCTATTTGGAAGAAGTGGCGTTAGAAGTTGAAGGTTAAAAAATGTGGCTCTCTAAAGAAATTTCAGTCGTTGTACTGTTGATGTTTGGCTCTGTGGACTGATGAGTTTGCCGACCACTGGCCTAGGCCCGCTCCCTCACAAGTTATTATAATATCATCAGATGACACGCCTTGATTTCTTTTTCCTGGCCAATGTGCCTAGAAATTACTATGAGACATTATTACGGAAATTGGACTATTGTGCCAGGGACAGAGAAAGGCCAGACAGTGATGGTTGTTTCCCGCCCCAAACCCGGGTGGGGCTGGGGATCAAACCTGCAACCCAGACACATGCCCTTGACCAGAAATCAAACCCACGACTCTTGGGTGCAACAGCCAACACTCTGACCACTGAAACACACTGGCCAGGGCCATTTATTTTGTAAAATTTATATCTGTTGTTGCAAGTATTACACATGACCCCTATTTCCTCCCCTACCTCTCCTTCCCCCGGTTCCCACCCCAAGAACCTGTGTTTTAATGCGCACCTGGGAGCTTAGTCTGTGCGTTACCGTCTGAGACATGCCAGGCCCCCGCCTGCACTGCCTCCCGGGTAGGAGCTGTCTCTCTAGACACCACCCCTCCCAGCCCCCGCGCTCCTGGCCGGCCCCGCCCCCACTGGAGTGCCCCCCCGCTATGTGGTCACCTGCCTGTGGGTCTGTGTCTCTGTAGGTGGCCACCTCAGCCTCCCACCCGGGGCTTCAGTCCCTCCGCCGGGCTCACTCCATGTGGGGTCATCTTTCCCTGGGCACCCTCTTTTTAAAAATATTTTTATTGATTTCAGAGAGAGAGAGAGAGCGAGAGCGAGAGAGGGAGAGAGAGAGAGAGACATCAGTGATGAGAGAGAATTGGCTGCCTCCTGGGAATGGAGCCCACAACCCGGGCACTTGCCCTTGACCGGAATAGAATCCGGGAGCCTTCAGTCCGCAGCCCAATGCTCTATCCACTGAGCCACCCTGGCTGGGGCTCCCTGGGCACCCTCTGCCCCACAGCCAGCTGCCCACCGGGCCCTTCCCCTGGGCAGCCCCCGGCCTTTCACACGGGCATGTCAGCCCTTGAACCTCCGTCTCGTGGGGCCGGCACCTCTATTACCTGCGGGGAGGTGTAATCCGGGGCGGGCGGGAACTTGTTTGCCGTCCGTCTGTCATTACGTCGGGATAAAATTGTCTAGACGTTCGAAACTGGTTGTTCCCGGAATGGATTGCTTCACAGGCTTGCTATGAGTGGTCTTTAGTTTTGTTTACGGTGTGGACGTGCAATGAATAGTTGCTTTATTAACCCCAGTTCAGCTGTCCTCGGATCGAGGCGGAGATTGGGGGGAAGGTGAGGTTTCCGAAGTGAGGCGTCCTCAGTGGCTCCGTTCCCACTTCAACCTCCTGGAGGGGGCGCTGCCCACTGAGCCACCTGCTCGGACTTGAAGGAATTCTCGGGAGCACCGAAGTGTACAATGGGGGGCAGCAAGCTTTCAAATCGTACCCTGGTCTACGTGTGGCTGTTCATTTGTTCACGTGCTTTCTTAGTAGTTTGTGAAGAGAATGGCTTTTTGGTGCAAAACGGGTTGGCAAACGTTTTTTGTAATGAGCCAAGTGGTGAATATCTGGCTTTGTGGCCAGGCTTGTCAGCCCTGCCTTGTGGCAGGTGTAAGCCAGCGGCGCGGTCGTGTTCCCATGCAGTTTCCACCACATACCTCCTCCTGCAGGGCAGAAAGCAGCCGGCTGGATGGGGCTCATGGGTCACAAGGTGACGGGTCCTGAACCAGGCTGGCTCACTGACACTGAATCCATCGGATCATTACTACGAAGGGAAAACTGGGATGAGGATTTAAAGATCAAGATTTCTCAGGGCGAAGGCCGGTGTGGCTCAGTGGTTGAGCGAAGACCAATGAACCAGGAGGTCACGGTTCGATTCCCAGTCAGGGCACATGCCTGGGTTGTGGGCTCAGTCACCAGTGTGGGGCGTGCAGGAGGCAGCTGGTCCAGGATTCTCTCTCATCATTGATGTCTCTCTCTCTCTCCCCCTCCCTTCCTCTCTGTAATCAGTAAAATATACCTGTTTGGCACCGAGTCGTGGTTATGTTAATATTCACAGGCGGTATAACAGTCTAACTGGGGCTCTAATCAAAGAGCCCAGGCACTGTGAGGCCGCCAGGATGGGGAGCAGTGGGGACCTGCGTGCGCTGGTGTGCCGGGTAGTTCAGTTGAACCCGATACACCAAGGTTGTGGGTTCGAACCCCAGTGAGGGCACATACAAGAATCAACTAATAAATGCGTAAACAAGTGGAACAAGTTGATGTTCCTCTCTCTCTCAAATCAATCACTACGATAGATAGATAGATAGATAGATAGATAGGTAGACGGATAGAGCAAAGCGGTCTGGCAGTTCCTCAAAATGCCCACCGTAATTCCCACAGAACCCAGCAGTCCCACTCCTAGCCGTGTGTGAAGGGAAGGGAACACACATACAAAAACTTGGACTTTGTCCTAGCAGCATACAGCCGCGTAAAAACAGCTTGCCTGGGCGGGTGGCCCAGCTGGTTGACCATTGTTCCACGCACCAGGAGGTCATGGTTCGATTCTCGGTCAAGGGCATGTACCTGGGTTGCAGGTTCAGTCCCTGGCCCGGATTGGGGCGCCTGCAGGAGGCAGCAATTGAGGTGAGACTTTTCCCCTCCCTCCCTCTTTCTCTAAAAATGAATGGAAAATTACCCTCAGGTGAGATTAACGGCGATAAAGATGAGTCACTGCTCTGGGCTGTGTGTTCCTGAGCGGTCCACGCTGTTCCCTCGGTGGACCCAGCGCCCAGCAGAGGCAGCCCACATGGAGGCAGGGCACCTCGGGGCCCACATGGCCCCTTTCCCTCCGTAGCGTGGAGGCGGGCTGGGGGGAGGGGGAGGGGCAGCCTCCTGGCCACATTCTGGGCACCTGTTTGCCGATGCGGGCGCTCACTGGCCGGCTTCCTCGTTGCAGGTGGAAGAAGGAAGCAAAGCCGCGGCGGTGGACAAGCTGCTGGCGGGAGACGAGATCGTGGGCATCAATGACGTCGGCCTCTCGGGGTTCAGACAGGAAGCCATTTGCCTGGTGAAGGGGTCCCACAAGACCCTGAAGCTGGTGGTCAAAAGGTAAGTCCCAACCTCACGTGTTAACCAAGACACATGGCATGGAGTAGACAGCAAGATGTGCCGCCTGATTTAAATTGCGTGTGTGTGCATGTGTGTGTGTGTGTGTGTGTGTGCGCGCGCGCATATAGGATTGTTGTCTTTTGGCCAAGGATGAATGAAGCAGCAAACATTTTAAAAGATCCCTTTCATGACTGCTGACGGTTTATTTGGATTTATGAAGCGAATGTGAGGAGTCTCCGGCAATGTGGAGATTGTCCTTTTGGCAGAGAAAAGCCTCTGCCCTGCCAGCTGGGTGCGGACAGGTTCGGGGCCGCTTCCCACAGCGCTCGGTGCACGGGGGCACGTGCGGACTGGCTGATGGGGCTCAGTCATGAAACCTGTAAGTATGACCTGGCCAGCCCAGGGCAGCAGCAACACCATGGACACTCGTGGGACCAAGTCAGGAGGCAGGGATACTTTTGCTGCTGCACCTAACAAGGGCAAACAAAACACCGGTCACTCCAGCTCGTATTCCAGGCCCACACGGCCGGGGTAGCCGGGGTAGAGTAGCAGAGCTGGCTTAGTGGAAGCAGAGAGAGATGGAATCCGCGCTCCCCAGTGGGAAGTGGGATGTGAGCACAAACTGGCGGTCCCTCTCATGAGAAGATAAAGTAGGAAGCGGCGTGTCCAGAGACTAGGAATCCAGGTTTAAAGGCCAGACCTAGGCTTTGTCTCCCAGGCTAGCTAGTGGAGTAGCGCCCCCTGGTGGTGAGTGGGGACAAACAGGGCTTGTTCGCGCCGATGCTGATTAGGTTACAAGTTAGCCCTCCTGGAGAGCACCTTGGCAACACGTTTCAAAAAGCGTGTCTTGGAACGGAATTTCATTTCTGGGGTCCTAGACATTCAGCAAAGGGGATCACCCCGCTGGCGAGTGCCGGCGTTACAAGTGTGTGCCAGCGTGCAGTGACATGGAGAGGTCCCCAGAAGTTAAGGTTTGGGACTTTTTTAAAACGCCGTGGGACGCGGGACAGAGTGTTAAAAATCGGGACTGTCCCGCCAAAAGCGGGACGTCTGGTCACCTTACCGTAAGTCCAGGTGAGCGGCGCATGTGTGTGTTTATAGATACTTCCCATTTTAAAAAACGTTTTACATTTCTAATCGTGGAAAACCCTGCCAGCAGTTCTCAACCTGTGGCTTGCTGCTGTAGAGCCTAAGACCATCGGAAAACACAGATATTTACATTATGATTCATTAACAGTAGCAAAATGACAGTTATGAAGTAGCAACGAAAATACTTTTATGGTTGGGGGTCACCACACCATGAGGAGCTGGATTAGAGGGCCACAGCAGTAGGAAGGGTGAGAACCACTGTTTTAGAGGATGATGGGGGCAGAGGGGCGGGGAGAAACATCCATGTGAGAGAGATGGAACCGGCAACCTGGGTATGTACAGGTCCATGCTCCAACCAGCTGAGCCAGAGCTGCCGGGCCCAGCCCCTGCATTTTTAAAGAGGAGAGCTTGCCTGGCCAGTTGGCTCAGTGGTAGACACCCAGGAGGTCACGGTTCAATTCCGGGTCAGGGCACATGCCCAGGCGGCAGGAGGCAGCCGATCCATGGTTCTCCCTCATCATGGGAATTTCTGTCTCTCTCTCCCTCTGCCTTCCTTTCTGAAATCAATAAACACACATTTAAGAAAATAATATTTTTAACAAAAGAAAGCGGAGAGGCCTTTGGGGTGGGTGTGCCCGTTGCTCACGGGGCAGCAGGAGGCTGTCCAACAGTTGCCCTGTGGCAATCTTCCTGTTTGGGGCAGACCCAGCCGGGCTGTTTATGGCGAACAAACAGGAAGAATGGCTTGGGGGTGGACTGGCCTCCCGGCCACTACGGGCTCCTGGAGCAGCCCTGCGCCTTGTGGCTTGCTGGGTTCTGTGGACGGGACAGGTGACGAGTGGCTTTATTGCTTACGTGGGCATTCCTGCTGCTGCAGTGAGGTCGGCCGCGTTCCGGAGCTTAGCAGCTTGTCTTTGAACTAGAGGAAAAGAATCGAACGTAGAAGGTGGCTGGTCCGATTCCTGGTCAAGACCACTCACTCTAAAAAGCAGCGGGAAAAAATATCCTCTTGTGAGGATTAACCAAAAAGAAAAAGCGGCTACTTTATAAAAAGGCACTGTGTCGGTTATCCACAACCATTGCGAGATAGTTATTTTCCCCAAGAGGATGGCCAGACTCAGCCTGGTTCAATCTGAGGGCGCCCTGCCCCCTGAGGTGCCCGAGAAGGTGGTCTATCTGGTGAGGGTGCTGAGCACCTAGCATGGCCAGGTCGGGTGTTTGTTCTGGGGAACGGGGTGTGTGCGCCTCCATATAACACACCCCTGGTGCCTGGCCTGTGGGGTTCAGTGGTTGAGCGTCCACCCAGGAACCAGGACACTATGGTTCAATTCTGGTCAAGGGCACCTGCCTGGGTTGTGGGCTTGATTCCCCAATAGGGGGCGTGCAGGAGGCAGCTGATCCACGACTCTCTCTTCATTCTCCCCCCCCTCACTCTGAAATCAATGAAATATATATTTAAAAAACAAGTAGAAACTCAAACATGCCCCTGGCTTGGTTGGGAAGTGCACGGCCCCTTCCTCGGGGACAGCTGCTGTGTGCCGAGCTGCAGGTGGCTTGTTTTCAGGGGCGTGGGGAGCCCTGGCTCCCAGGATAGGGTTGCGGGGGCCGGTGTCGCTCAGCCTTGGCGTCCTGTTTCACGGGCCTGGCAGCGCCTATCTTGTCATCATGGAGCGGCCGGGCCGGGGGCGACGCGAGGAGACGCAGGATCGCTATCTGCCCCTCGACGGGCCTTTCCCAGACGGATGAGAACGCCACTTCCTTTCTCCCCAGCGGTGTCGCTGGGAACAAAGAACTGTAACCGGAGCCCCCGCCAAGTGCACATATGTTCTCCTCAGGGATGCCCAGGCGGTGCCCGGGCCAGTGGGGCGGGGCGGGGCGTCTGCCCAGCTGTCAATCACGCCAGGCCCGTGGGAGAGGCTGAGCAGCGAGCCAGTGCCTTGCCCTTCCTCCCAGCACGCTGTCCCCCCCCCCGCCCGGCCAACGGGCTGCTCCTCGCAGGAACCAGGCGCGCTTGGGCGGATGTGGTAACCTTTCCTTGTTTCTCTCGGCTGCCGCCTGCACTGCTTTCCGGGGTGTCCAGGCCACACCCCGGAGATCCTGGTGGACGCTTCTGGAACAGCCCCAGGCCACTCTGCTGTGATGCCGCTGCGGGCTTCAGCAGATGTGCTTGGAAAGGGGTGAGACCAGAAACGGGGTCACCTGTGCGGTCCCCTGAGGAGTGTGGCCAGGAGCTAAGCCCCTCGACGGGGCGGGCGGGGCTTGCTGCGGCCAAGGCTGTCACCGTCCTCTGCGTGGACAGCGCTGGGCAGTCTCCACTTTTTCCACTTCAGAGGCATATTCCCACAGATTCAGCTCCCCAAAAGTACATACACTTTTACTTTTTAGTTTATTTTATTTTTAATCCCCACCCGAGGATAGTTTTCCATTGATTCTCAGGGAGAGTGGGAGAGAGAGGGAGAGACGGAGAGAAACATCTGTGTGAGAGAAACACATCGATGGGCTGCCTCCTTCATGCGCCCTGACCAGGACCGGGGCTGGGAAGGAGCCTGCAACCGAGGTCCATGCCCTTGACCGAAATCGAACCCGGGACCCTTTGGTCCACAGGCCGATGCTGTAAACACTGACCCAAACTGGCTAGGGCTCCAAAAGGACATACAGTTTTAACCCCCTTGGAAAACTTTCTTTGAAAGTCATGCCATCAGTCATTTTCTAGAGCTTGTTCCTGCTGTCCCAGTCCCCCCAGTTGGTATGGTGACGTTCATTTTGCTTGCAGCGAAGACTGCCTGCCACCTCAGCATGAATCTCGCTCTCAGCCAGCCGGTGTGGCCAGCCCAGTGGCCAAATTATCCGTAAGGTTGACTCATGTCACTTCCTGCCTCTGCTGGCAGCCCTAAACCGCTTTGTGACTCCGATCGCGTCCGCTAAGCCGGCGTGGGGCCGGGGATTAGCACCCTGGGAGGAGGATCTTGGCCGCAGCTGTGGGTTGCCAGGCTGGCGGCAGGTGCTGCACTGGGAGAAAGGAGGCTTCCCGTCCAGGGACAGCCCTGGCCTGGCTGGGAGCGCGTTTCTCACCACACGCGCCGGGCTCTGGCGTCACTGCCTGGCAGCGAGTCCCGCCCGAGAGAGCCTGTCCCCGTCCCTGGCGCTGTCTGGGCAGGTGGCTCTGCGTGGGGCCCCCCGTGGCTGCTCCGGAAGCAGCTCCGTGCACCCACGCAGCTGGAGGACCGGCGTCGCTAGGCTGGCCGCAGGTTGTGTCCCTTCCCCACTGCCCTCTCCGAGGGCTCTTCCTGGGCAGGACAGCGGTTTGTTCAGATTCTTCCTAACATATCTTATTGATGTCAGCGAGGAGGAGAGAGGGAGAGGGAAACACCCGTGATGAGAGGGAATCATGGTTCAGCTGCCTCCTGCACCCCCCCCACTGGGGATGGACCCTGCAACTGGGCCTGTGCCCTGACTGGGAATGGAACTGTGACCTTCTGGTTTATAGGTCGATGCTCAACCACTGAGCCATGCCGGGTGGCGGGGCCGTGTTTGTTCTGAAAGAGGGTCTTACTGGGACGCCTGGTGCGTTGAGAGGGTGGCCTGAAGCTTTTCTTCACGTTTCAAGGGCAGGCTTCTGTGTTTTGAGCATTTTGGAGGTGAGGGTCAGAGGCTGCCGGGCCTGTTTTATTGCTGAAACGGAGCAGAGCCAGAGGTTTGTGCTGAATAGACGCCCTGCCTTGTGGGGCGTTCTCATTATTGTGGTTTAAAATAATCCATAATAATGAAAGCATAATATGCTAATTAGACCGGATGTCCTTCCTTCTGGCAGAGCCGCAGCGGGCGATTGCAGAGGACCGGGCCTCTCGTTGAGATATAAGGGACGTGTTAGTGCCAGGCGTGCAGGGCAATGGTGCAGTACATGCACATACTGCAAAACGATCATAGTAGGTTGTTAACGTCAGCCACCTCGCATAGTCATAGATACTTTTCTTGTGACGAGAACAGTATCACTTTTATTAGAATCAGGAGGGAAAAAGATCAGATGTGTTTTATTTCGGGAAACGTCACTTCTGCTCAGATTTCGCCGTCGGGTATGGCGTAAGCTCCAAACCAGATGACTCTAATTCCGTGAGGACGTTTCTTGGGGGGGGGGGGGGGTGTGCACTGTGCCTTTAAGACGGTCAGGGGTTCGGAGGGCGAGCAGGTGTGATGGGAAGAACCCGGGCCACTTGGTGTGCCCAGTGCTGCCGGGCTCCTCATGGGCCGTTCCCCCGGGCCTGCTAACGCTGCCGGAGCCGTGCCCGGGCCTGCTCGGGCAGAGGGGTGCCCGCCTCACCTGGCACAGAGGAGCCCCCGCTGCCCTCGTGGGATGCTCCCCGCATCTGTTTCTGCTTCCGCTGCCTGGGGCGGGGGTGGTGGTGGTTATCTTTCCTGGATGTGCGGGCAGGACCTGCCTCGGTCCCTCCCGCAGGCCTGCACGTCCTCTCGGGCACAGCACGGCACCATGTGACAAATGCTGCAAGGCTGACTGTGTCTCGTATTAAATATATGTAATCATGTTTTATACATGCATGTAGCATGCTAGAAGCACTCCAGGCAAGCTGTTAAGCTCATACCATTAGGAGCTGACAGCTGACAGGCAGGGCCCCTAGAGGGGAGGAGGAGGGGGACTAGGGGAGGAGGGGGTTGAAAGGAGGAGGGGGACGAGGGGAGGAGGGAGGAGGGGGCTGAAGGGAGGAGGAGGGGGATGAGGGGAGGAGGGAGAAGGGGCTTGAAGGGAGGAGGGAAGAGGGAGGACCAAGGGAGGTGAGGGAAGAAGGGGAGGAAGGGGGTTGAAAGAAGGAGAAGAGGAGGGAAGAGGAGGGGGATCAGAGGAGGAGGGAAGAGGAGGTTGAAGAGAGGAGGGAAGAGGGGGAGAAGGAGAAGAGGGAGGACCAGGGGAGGTGAGCGAAGGAGGGGAAGAAGGGGGTTGAAAGAAGGAGAGGAGGGACGGAGGAGGGGAGGGGAAGGGGGACTATGGGAGGAAGAGGGCCAGGGGAGGAGGGGAGAGGGGGGCGGAGGGGGAATCCGGGGGGAAGAGGGGCCCGCAGAGCTCAGCAATCTTTCCCAAGCTGCTGTCAGGCCCACGTCAGTGGTTCCAAGGCCCCAAAGGCGATGGCAGAGGGACGCAACAAAGGGGAGTGTAGGGAACAGGTGACGAGGTGGCTTGGGCTAGACCCCTGGTTGGCAAACTGCGGCTCAGGAGCCACATGTGGCTCTTTGGCCCCTTGAGTTTTTAGCAAAGGCCAGCTTAGGAGTACCCTAATTAAGTTAATAACAATGTACCTACCTACATAGTTTAAGTTTAGAAAACCTGATTCTCAAAAGAAATGTCAATCATTGTCCTGTTGATATTTGGCTCTGTTGACTAATGAGTTTGCCGACCACTGGGCTAGACAGTGCTCAGGCCTGGGCCTGTGTCTGAATTGCCAGGAGGGCTGTGCCAGCACACCAGCAGCCCAAGCCCTTGCCCAGGTAATGCCCATGGGGCTGGCCAAGAAGTGCCCTAGGAGCCCAGCTTCCCTCTGTGGCTGCTGGGAGCCGCTGAAGGTTCTGGAGTGAGGGCAGAGCTGGCGAGCGGAGGGGCAGGAGGTGGGTCTGGCAGGAGGGGGGGGTACACACAGACAGACGGGAGGGCTGCCGAGGACCTGGGCTCCCACAGGCTTGGCAGGCCTGAGGGCAATGGCCAGCTCAGAGCGGGTTCATTTGGGGCCCGTGGGTGGTGCTTCTGTGGCTTTGTTCCACGCATGCCCACATCCCAGTGTCCACCAGGCGTGCCTGGGGCCAAGTCCCTGCCCCCCCCCCCCCTGCACTGACGACCTTGGCCTCGCAGCCAACCCGACCTATCCCGTCAGGCCCGCCAAGTTCATGGAGATAAATGCAGACCTTGTTGATTTTGTGAGGCTGTGCCCATTTGCTGCATTTGAAAAGGTTAGAAAAATAATATAGCCCTCTTTCTTTCTTCCTTCCTTCCTTCCCTTTTTTTTTGAGGGGAAGGAGGGAGTCCTGGTTTTTACATGAATGAACTATTTCATTGAGGCACTTACTCAATTGCTCTTTAAAAACGAATTTTGGTATTTACATCTGTGGGTCTTAACTCTGAGTGACAGCCTAACATTTTTTATATTTGTTATGTAAACCCTGTCCTTTCAAAACAAAACGCAACACTACCTAGTATATAACATTATTATTTTTAAAAATATATTTTTATTCCCTTCAGGGCAAAAGGGAGAGGGAGATAGAGAGAAACATCAATGATGAGAGAGAATCATGGATCAGCTGCCTCCTGCACGCCCCCTACTGGGGATGGAGCCTGCAACCCAGGCATGTGCCCTTGACCGGGAATCAAACCATGACCTCCTGGTTCATGGGTCCATGCTCAACCACTGAGCAACGCCGGCGAGACTAAAATTATTATTTTTTAAATTAAATTTATTGGGGTGACATTGGCCAATAAAATTATATAGGTTTTAAGTATGCAATTCTATGGTACATCATCTGTATATTGTCTTTGCATCTACCACTCAAAGTCACATTGTCTTCTGGCACCACGTGTTTGACCCACTTAAAGGTAATTTTAAAAGTTGAAGTGAATTTAGCCGGGACCGGATAGAGCGTCGGCTTGGGGACTGAAGGGTCCCGGGTTCGATTCCGGTCAAGGGCATGGACTTTGGTTGCGGGCATATCCCCAGTAGGGGGTGTGCAAGAGGCAGCTGATCGATGACTCTCTCTCATCGATGTTTCTAACTCTGTATCTCTCTCCCTTCCTCTCTGTAAAAAATCAATAAAATATATTAAAAAAAAAAGTTGAAGTGAATGTAGATGAATCTTGGTTTTACGGGAGCCTTGTCGTGATGAATGGTTTTATCTGGGGAGCCAGGAAAGCTGGTGTGAATTGTCAGGGCCACAGCTTTTCAGGAAATCGTGATGATGAAAGGAATGTTCGTGCTGAGTAAAGATGATATTTGGGCACTGGCTGGTGTGGCTCAGTGGATAGAGCGTGGGACTGAGGACTGAAAGGTCCTCAATTCGATTCCGGTCCAGGGCATGTACATCGGTTGCAGGCTCAATCCCTGGCCCTGGGTAAGGTGTGTGCAGGAGGCAACCAATGGACGTGTCTCTCTCACATCAATGTTTCTTTCTCTGTCTCCCGCCTCGCCTTCTGCTCTCTGTAAAAGTCAGAGGAAAAATATCCTCTGGAGAGGATTGACAATAAAATGAAAAAGATCTTACATCTGCTCTTGCTTTCACTCCTGCTGTACAGGCCAGTGTGAGCCAGACCCGAGGGACAGGGACAGAGAATTCCAGGTGGCACCAGGCTCTGCGCCCAGACTTCGCGCCCAGCGTCCTCAGGATGGTCACTTAGTGACTGGCACGAGGGTGCTTAGCAGCTTGTCTCTTACCGTCACAGGCGCACCCACTTCAGGCCGCAGGTGCCTGCGGACAAGCAGCTGGAACCTTCTCTGACCCCAAACAGGCTCACTGCGCCCCAGGAAGCTCACAGGCCCGGACAGAGCACGCCTGTTCCAGGGAATGTCCCGTTCCCAGTGCCGGGACAACCTCGGTCATAGCTTGTAGTGTAACCCTTCACACTGGGTTCACTTGTTTATTCTTTTTCTGCATCTTTATTGATGTCAGAGAGGAGGGGAGAGGGAGAGAGAGAGAAACATCAACGACGAGAGAGAATCATGGATCTGCTGCCCCCTATACGCCCCGACATGTGCCCTCACCGGGCATTGAACCATGACCTCCTGGTTCATAGGTCAGTGCTCCATTGTCGCCCACTAGCCGGGCTGTTTCTCGGTGTGCTATCTTCCAGAAAGGAAGGACACCCTGGCCCAGTAACCCCTAGTAACCTGAGGCATTCCAGAGCGTGATGTCCCGGGGTGTAAGGCTCCCCTTGCTCCGCCCCCTCTCCCCAGCCTTCCTTGTCTCTCTGCCTCTGTTCAATCAGTCTAGCCCCTTTCCTCCATTAGCTAGCGGTGATGGTCTGGAGATGAAGGAAGTGGACATTGTAGCCCCGAGGAAGCTTCCTGGAACTGCCACTCACAGGGCCAGGACCTTCCTCCTGGGGATCTTGGGAAATGCCATGAGGTATGGTCTTGGTTGACGACCCCTTCCCATGTTTGACACTAGTTCGTAGACAGCTGTCAAGTCCATGCGACCCATGTTCTGCCTGCCACCCACGTTGTCGGGGCTTAGGTTGTACATGCCTTCTGGTTTTGTCTTTAGTATTCTTTATTGTGTAATATTCTTTGTTTTTTTAAATATAGCTTTATTGATTTCTGAGAGGAAGGCAGAGGGAGAGAGAGAGACACATCAATGATGAGAGAGAATCAGGGTTCGGCCGCCTCCTGCACGCCCCACACTGGGGATGGAGCCCACACCCCGGGCCTGTGCCCTGATCGGGAATCGAACTGTGACCTCCTGGTTCCTAGGTCGATGCTCAACCACTGAGCCACACTGGCCGGGCATCAAGAGACATTTAAAAAGCGCGCTTGTGCCCAGGGCAGCGGGCAGCACCTGGACACGGTGCTGGGCATCAAGCAGAGGTCGCCGCGGCTTGGTGGCCGCCTCGGCATGACCATGTCCTGTGCGCAGCCCCTGAGT
This sequence comes from Pipistrellus nathusii, assembly GCA_963693515.1. Lineage (NCBI taxonomy): Eukaryota > Metazoa > Chordata > Mammalia > Chiroptera > Vespertilionidae > Pipistrellus > Pipistrellus nathusii. The sequence goes on along the minus strand of OY882879.1, from coordinate 105,043,655 downwards.
CGTGTGCGCTCTGTTTCAGGAGGAACGAGCTGAGCTGGAGGCCTCACTCCTGGCACGCCACCAAGTTCTCCGACAGCCACCCCGAGACGCCCACCTGCCAGCTGTCCTCCGCCGGCGCCTGCCCATCTTGGCACGGCCACCACCACGCCAGGTAGGCGCGCTGCCCGCACGATGGGGGGTGACTCCTCCCTTGAGTTGGGATGATTTGTGTCCCTGATGAGCCGTGGACGCACCCATGTTCGGCCGCCTCCTGCACCCCCCCCACTGGGGATCAAGCCCACAACCCGGGCATGCGCGCTGACAGGGAATCAAACCCTGACCTCCTGGTTCATAGGTTGCCACTCAGCCCCTGAGCCACGCCGGCCGGGCCTGCGGTGACAGTTCTAACGCAAGCTCTCCCTCTCTTCTGGCCTCACAGCGCCTCCTCCCAGGACCTGTCCGGTGCGTGGGAGCCGTCGAGCCTGCAGCGCGCCTCGGACCACTTCAGCTCCCTGGGCAGCGTAGACAGCCTGGACCAGCCCTCCCAGCCCTCCCCCTCCCCCTCTGGCCGCCTCTCGGCCACCAAGTCCAGCGGCAGCATCGACCACCTGGGCGGCCCGAGCAAGCGGGACTCGGCGTACGGCTCGTTCTGCACCAGCTCCAGCACGCCCGACCACACCCTGCCGAAGGCCGATGCGTCGTCCACGGACAACATCCTCTACAAGGTGGGCCTGTGGGAGGCGTCGCGGCCCAGCGGCCGGGGGGACCCCCAGGGCCTAGAGGAGAGGCCCGGCTGCGTCCCCTCCAGGGGCCCCCGGGACAGCAGCAGGAGCCCCCGGCCCGAGGACGCCCCCGAGCCCAAGCTGGCCCCGTCGGGGAGGTCCAGCTTTGGGCCCATCTGGCACGTTCCCGATAAGAAGAGGGCACCTCCTTCGCCCCCGCCGCCGCCGCCCCCTCTGCGCAGCGACAGCTTCGCCGCCACCAAGAGCCACGAGAAGGCCCCGGGCCCTCCGTGCCCTGAGGCGGCCACCGCGCAGCACTTTCCGGGCCGGAGCCGGGCTCAGAGCCAGGGCGACTGGAGGGCAGAGCCCCCCGATCCGCAGCGGAAGCCAGCCCGCCCCGGGGAGCGGAGGCGGCCCGAGAGCTCGGGCTGTGCTGCCGGCGGCCCCCTGGACTGCGGGTGGCCGTCCAACCACGGCGCCCCCGGCCGGCTGCACTCCTCTCTGTCCAGCACCGACGTGCGCTTCCCGCCGTCCGCCTACGCGTGCCAGCACCCGCGCCAGAGCAGCGACGAGAGTCCCTTCCTCCGCGAGGGCCCCAGGGCCGCCGTGGTGCCCAGGGGGCAGCCGCGTGGCATCGTCTCCCACAGCTTCCAGGACGCCGGCCCCGCCCTGGCCAGGCAGCCTGGTGCCGCCGAGCGCAAGGGGGACAGCGCGGGGCAGAGCCACCACCGCTCCGCGGCCACCAGACAGGGCCCCCCGGGGGGCGCCCAGGCGGCTCAGCCCCGCGACGGCTGCTGGCGCTGCGGCTCGCCCCTGGGGCCCCACGCTTGTCCTGCCACACACTCAGCAGGCCAGCGGCCGCGCTGTCACCCCCCTCTCCACCAGGAGGCCCTGGACGCCCCTGAGGGGGACCCAGGGGACAGAGGGTCAGAGGAGCCGCAGAGAGCCCGCCACGGCGACAGAGCGCAGAGAATTCCCGACGGGGAGAGCGGCCGGATCTCCGCCCGCGGGACGCCCCTGCTGCACTCGCTGGCCCGGGAGGGGCCCCGGCCCGAGGCCGGCCCGGAGGGCGGCAGGGACAGGCCGGCGCCCTTCGATGCCCAGGTGGGCAGAGCCACCCGGAGGAGCGACCGCTTCTCCACCACCCTCCGCAACGAGATCCAGCTGCGGCGCGCGCGGCTGCAGAAGAGCAAGAGCTCCATGGCGCTGGCGGCGCCCGAGGCCGGCGGGGAGGCCGGCGGCTGGCGGGGGGCACTGGGGGGGCCAGCTGCGGGGGCCCCACTGCTGGGCACCTACAAGGACCACCTGAAGGAGGCCCAGGCCCGCGTCCTGCGCGCCACGTCTTTTAAGCGCCGCGACTTGGATCCCGGCCCGGCCGGCCCCCGGGAACCCAGGGCCGGGGACCCCCGCCCAGATCCCGATGCTGCCCCCCAGGGCGCGGGCCCGGCCAGGCCGCCCGCATCCGGAGGGGGCCCGGCCCATGTGGCCCGCATCGGGGGCCGGAAACGGTTCACGGTGGAGCAGAAGCTGAAGTCGTACTCGGAGCCCGAGAAGATGAATGAGGTGGGGCTCTCGGGGCCTCCCTGCCCCCGCCCGCACCCCGACGACACAGTGGGGACGTTCGCCGACAGGTGGAAGTTCTTTGAGGAGACCAGCAGGCTGGTTCCGCAGAGGCCCAGGTCCAGGCAGGCGCTCCCCGGGGTCCCGAAGGAGAAGCCGGACAGGCTGCGGGCCGCCCGCCCCGGGGACCCGGGCGCTGAGCCCCCGCCCCAGGGCAGGGCCCGCACCACCTCCTTCGGAGAAAACGCCGAAGGTCCCAGGAAAGCGGGCAGGACGGGGGCATCGGAGCCGCCACAGAGGCTTGGGACCTTTGCAGAGTATCAAGCCTCTTGGAGGAAGCAGAGCAAAGGCCCGGAGGCCAGGGCCTCGGGGAGGTACCACTCGGCCGACGACATCCTGGACGTGGGCCTGGACCAGCAGGAGAGGCTGCAGTACGTTCACGAGAGGTCACGGTCGTCGCCCTCCACGGACCTTTACAAACAGGTGAGCGTACACGCGGGCAAGCTCATGGCCATCCCACTGCTGTCTTTTATTTATTTTCTAAAGTTTTTTTGTTTTTTATTTTTATTGAATTCAGAGAGGAAGGGAGAGGGAGAGAGAGAATCATCAATCTGCTGCCTCCTGCACGCTCCCCACTGGGAATCGAACCTGCAACCTGGGCAAGTGCCCTGACTGGGAATCATACTGTGACCTCCTTCCTGATTGGTAGGTCAATGCTCAACCACTGAGCCACGCTGGCCGGGCTTGGCCACTATCTAAAGGACCTATAGGGCACCCCCAGATATAACAGGCCAGCACCAGCATGACTTGTGTCCACTCAGAGCAGCATTCATGGCGCTGTGCGAGCATCTGTCTGTGTGAGAGGGATCTGGGCAACCTCAGCTTTTCACGGCGCTTTTAGGTGTCGTGATTCACCCTCAGCGGGGTACCCCACCGCTCTCTGGCTGCAGCTGTCTCCCCCTCTCTCAGTAGCTTGTCTCTGCCTTGGTTACGAGCAAAGAACTTGGGGGACTGTAGAGGATGGCAAGCTGTCCTCCGAAATGAAGAGAGGCTTTCAAACATGGATGGCATTTAATCATTTAATGTTGTTAGTGTCTGTTCTTTTTAGTATTTCCCCCACATCTCTTTAAAGATTGCTCTCGGGCACATGTAATGAAAAAGCCACGCAGCCCTGATCAGTGAGGCTCAGCTGGTTGAGCACCAGAAAGATGGCTGGTTCGATTCCTGGTCAGGGCACATGTCCAGTCTGTGGGTTCAGTCCCCGGTTTGGGTGCAAACAGGCAATCAATCTGTTTCTCATCTCTCTCTCTCTCTTTCTCCCTCTCTCCCTCCCTTCCTCTCTCTCTTCCTCTCTTCCTCTCTCTTCCTCTATCTCTAAAATCAATAAAAACATTTATTTAAAAAAAGGCACTGCATCGTGACACTATTGCCCTTTCTTTGAAGGTGAGAGTTTTGATGGTCAAAGTTGAGGTAAGTTTCTAGCAAACTGCGTATTTGTGTCCATGCTTCGACACCAATAGTTTCTCTCCCTCTCTCTCTGCTTTTCTTGCCTCTTAAACCTGCACTTGTGTTTGTCCAGGTACATATTTCCTGCAGCACCAGGTGCAGTTTCTTTTTAAAAGCCTGGCTGGTGTGGCTCAGTGGTTGAGTGTCGACCTATGAACCAAGAGGTCACAGTTCAATTCTGGGTCAGGGCACATGCCCACGTTGTGGGCTTGATCCCCAGTAGGGGCCGTGCAGGAGGCAGCCAATCGATTCTTTCTCATCATGGCTGTTTCTATTTCTCTCTCCCTCTTCTTGCTTCTCTGAAATCAATAAAAATATATTAAAAAAAAGAGAACTGCAGTAGGATATCGCACAGCATGCAGGGTGTGTGTGTGGAGAGTCTGGGTTCTGGAAGGCCAGGAGCGTGTGTTTCTGCCCTGGCGGTGCCCTGGCCCGCAGCCCACGCAGCGTGACCCGTGAGGAGTCCCTGCCGCTCAGTCAGGAGACAAGCATCCCCCAGGCTGGCGAGTGAGCAGGACCAGCCGGTTGGGGGTTTTGGCCAGTGTATTCTTGTGTAGGAGTTCTGCTTCCTGTCCAGGACCGCGATGGATGTGGGTCTGATGTGTGTGTGTGTGTGTGTGTGTGTGTGTTTAATATTTATAGTGATTTCAGAGAGGAAGGGAAAAGGAGAGAGAGAAACATCAATGATGAGAATCACTGATTGGCTGCCTCCTGCATGCCCCACTGGGGATGGAGCCTGCAACCGGGGCATGTGCCCTTGACCGGAATCGAACTTGGGACCCTTCAGTCTGCAGGCTGACACTCTGTACTGAGCCACACCGACCAGGGCGGTCTGCTGGGGTTTTGGCACAGGTCTGCAGAGGGCGAGCTCCAGCCCATGGCTGGCCGGCGTGGGGCCCAGCCCTCAGGCCCGCGGGGCGCACCCCGGTGTGGGCTGGCAATAGGGGTGTCTGGGAGAAGGCGGCGATGACTCGTCTCTCTGTGCTGCCCGTGGCAGGAGGCGCCCGTGGAGCCGAGGCAACAAGCGGAGGACCCTGGCGAGCACAGAGAACATCCCTCCGCAGTCCCAGTTGAGGACGTGGGTCCCGCCTCGAGGTAGGCAAACTTGGGGAGCCGTGACTAAGAAGGCTTTGGGGTGGGTTTCTTTATGGGGTGAACGCCTGGTTGAACAGGGTCGGCATCTGGGTTTGGCCAAACCTGAAGGGGCTGCTAACTGGGCTGCTGCCTTTCCCCAGAATGCACCTGGGTACCCGGTGCCCACCACCTCTCCATTCCCAGCCATGCTTTCCTCTCGAGGCTGGACTTTAAGTCATGTTTTATGCCCGGCTGGTGTGGCTCAATGGGTGAGCATCAACCCATGAGCCAAGAGGTCATGGTATATATGAGGTTGGGTAGTATGCGGGGTCTCAGGAATCCACCGGGGTCTTGGGACATATACCTCATGGGTAAGTGCGTGCAAATTTGATGTCAGTTAAAAAAAATCTCAGTCCATACTGGGAATCCACAAGGAAAAGTTTTTTGTTTCTTTGTTTATTTATTTTACTTTTTAAAAAATATGTTTTTTACGAGAGAGAGAGAGAGAGAGAGAGAGAGAGAGAGAGAGAGAGAGAGATCGCTGTGAGAGGGAAACATCCTATGTACCCTAACCAGGGACTGAACTCACCACCCAGGCATGTATCCTGACTGGGAATCGAACTGGTGACCTTTTGGTGCCCAGCATGCCACTCAACCAACTGAGCCGCAGGGACCCGGCCTATTTTTAAAAAACATTTTGTTGTATTCAAAATGAGGCCATGCGTCCCTCCGGGGGCAATCATCCGCAGGTAGGTCTGAGAAGGCAGCTGTGGCCCAGGGCTGACAGACGGGACGTCTGTACGCTGCCTTTGGGGCGCTGTCCCCGCTCTGTGGCCGGAGCACGGATGCAGCCAGAGCCTGCCACCCAGCCGGCGGTGCCCGGTGACACCTCACCGAGCAGGCTTGCACCCTCGGTTTGGACCAGGGCGGTGGGTACAGTCCATGGGCGGTGGGTACGGTCCAGACATTTCCAAAGAGGCTTCTTTCGGGATTCTCTTGCAATTGGAAATGCACTCCTCTTGTGAGCTGGACGTGACGTGTCTCCTCTGGTGGCTGGCTTAGCGAGCTGTGTCGTCCACTTGAGTGGCCGTGCCTCTAGGGCGTGAAGGTGCAGGAGAGCGCAGGATGCTGGGAGATGAGGGTGCAGGTGGAGGGGCCCTGGGAACCCGAGGGTGGGCATGGCGCTCAGTTCAGGGGAAGTGACTTGGGGAAGGTTCGAGGCTTCCTGAGGCTGCGGGAGAGGCTGGCGGGAGGAGTTCCTCCGGAATGTGTGCGCCTGGGGTGTTGGTTTGGTTCTGGTCCTTTATTTGTGGAATTGTTCATGGGCACAAATGCCCTGTGCCAATTACAGGCAGATCGGTATGCGGTTTGTTAGAAGCATTTCCAGCGTAAAGTCTTAAGCTTTGAAAAGCACAAGCTGTGAAAAGGTCTGAGCGTCTTATAGGCCCTGCTGAGTATGGCTCACTCAAAGAACAAAAAAGTGGTTTGTCTTCAGAAAGACCCCAGCGGGTCTCCTGTAACAGCGCATGCCTCCAGCACCACCAGCACCCAGGGCTGGGATTCCCATACGCTTCTGTAGCGGCAGCAGCCAGGGCCCTAGAGGAACGGCTGTCTTTATTATTGTTGTTGTTATTATTATTACTAGTGGCCCGGTGCATGAACTTTGTGTGGGAGGGGGGTTTCCCTCAGCCCGGCCTGCACCCTCTCCAATATGGGACCCCTTGGGGGATGTCCGATGGCCGGTTTAGGTCTGATTCCTAAACTGGCAGTCAGACATCCCTCTCGCAATCCGGGACCATTGGCTCCTGATCGCTTGTCTGCCTGCTTGAACGCCCCTAACCGTTCTGCCTGCTCATCCCCAACTGCGCCCCCCTGCCAGCATGCTGGCCTGATCACCCCAAACTGCCCTCCCCTCCCGGCTGGATCACCCCCAACTGTCCCCCTCCTGCCAACCTGATTGCCCCCAGCAGCCCCCTGCCCCCGTCGGCCTGGTCACACCCAACTACTCCCCCCTGCTAGTCTGCTCACCCCCAACTCCCCTCCCCTCCTGTCCTGATTGCCCTAACCGCCTTTACCTCAGCCCCGCCACCATGGTTTTGGCTTTGTCTAGAAGGACGTCTGGAAGGACTCCCAGGAGGTCTCCTGGTCTAATTAGCATATTACCCTTTTATTAGTATAGGTTATTATTATTATTTAAAATATATATTTTTATTGATTTCATAGAGAGAAAGGAGAGGAAGAGAAAGAGAGAAACATCAATGATGAGAGAGAACCATGGATTGTCTGCCTCCTGCACGCACCACACTGGGGATGGAGCCTGCAAACCGGGCATGTGCCCTTGACCGGGAATCACACCGTGGCCTCCTGGTTCGTAGGTGGATGCTCAACCACTGAGCCACGCCGGGCTGGCACGGAATGGCTGAGCCTTAGGCAGGAGCCTGGGGTGTCTTGTGCCAAAAAGTGAGGCCATGCTGACGGGAAGGAAGGATAGAAGGGAGGGAAGGAGGGAGGGGGGCAGCAGGAAGAATGTGGGCTTGGCATCAAGGATAGGCTGAAATCATCATTGTATCAGGCCTAAGCTTGCTAATAACTCACCCCTGGCTGGTGGGAGGTCCTAGCAGCCTTCGCTGCAGGCTTATGTAACTGCTTCATGGGTGTGATGTGAATGCCTCCGCGCACGCTGCAGATCAGGCGGGACTGAGAACCAGGGAACAGTCACTCCCGCAGACACAGCGGCAGACACCGCAGACAGGTCTCACTGGGCGTGAGAGGGAGCCACAGTCATGGCTGTGGGCTTGGAAGAGGCTGACAGAGCAGGTTGAAAAGAGAAAGTCCTCGCTGAGGGTGAAGTGCAGACCGGGGAAGGGGCTGTTAGGGCCTGGGGGGAGGGGCACTTCCTGGGGGAGGGGCGAGGCCCTGGGCTCTCAGCCGCAGGGGGAGGGGAGGGAGGGGGAGGGGGACTGTGAATACAGATCATTGTGAGGTGACAGATGGGCTAGCCGGGTCAGCCTGCCACCTCTTTGTCTGCGTCCCTCAATGCCTGGCCACAGTGAGACTCCCGGGAGCACTTGGCTAGCTGCAGGGTGGATTCCATTCCTAAAGAGTGCGTACACGCAGCTGTGAATCCGCTTTTTAAAAAAAATGGAATTCTTTATTGTTGAAGGTATTACATATGTCTCCTTTTTCCCCACTGACCTCTCCCCGGCTGCCCCCCCTCCACCCCCAGCACATGTCCCCGCCCCCCTGCTGTCTGTGCCCATTGGTTATGCTTATTGCTTATATGCATGCATACAAGTCCTGTGGTTGATCTCCCCGCCCCCCCCCCCAACCCACTTTTGAATGTTTTAAACCTCATGGTTCCAGCGGACTTGATTGGGGTGTGGAGTTGAACTGCGTCCCTCACACATTATGTGATCATCTAGCTTCGTGAACAGAGAAAGCATGTAAAATTCATGCCGTCAGGGAGGGACTGGAGAGCATCATGCTAAGCGAAATAAGTTCGTCAGAGAGAGACAAGCATCCCATGATCTCACTTATGTGTGGAATCTAATGAACAAAATAAACTGGGGAGCAAAACAGATCCAGAGACACAGAAGCATGGAACAGAGTGCAAATCTCTCTCAGAAAGGTGTGTGTGTGTGTGTGGGGGGAGATTAACCAAAGACTTGTATGCAAATATGCAGGGCATGCCTGTGGACACAGACACGGGGGTGGGGTGGGGGCAGGCGGCAGGGGATCAATGTGGGAAAAGGAGGACATAGGGAATACTTTCAGCCATAAAGATGTAAAATAAAATAAGATTCACGCAGTCAGCTTTTCTCTGTTCCCTCCTTCAAATTAGCAAAAGGGTGCCAGCCAGGCTTCGGGGTGGAAGCCAAGGAGCCCTGGGAACGCCCCCTGGGGTCAGGAGCTGCCGGTGTAGTGACTGAAGGGCAAGTGCGCCTGAGTCACGGAGGCGCGAGGAGCCTGAGGTGCGAGGAGCCTGCGTGGACTTGTCCGTCACGAGGGAGGGGAGGCAGCAGCGCAGGCGGGCGCCGTGGGGAGCAGGCAGGCCAGGCTCCGGGCTGCAGGCGGGGGGGCCGGGTCCCTGAAGGCAGCTGGGCAGCCGATGCAGCAGGCGGAGGCCCGGGTAAGAGTCCCATCGCGTGTCCCTCGGCGTCCCCCGCCGCCGCCGGTGCGGTGCGCGGGGCTGGGTGCTCCCAGCGCCTCTTTGTTCTCGGGCTGGCGGAGCAGCTTGCGGCGGGGGCCGTGCGGGAGGGCTGCACGCGTTCTCCTCGCTCATTGTTCCGCCGGAGGCTGAGGGATCCCGCGGGTGGGGGGGCAGGTTCGGGGCGCTCGGCACGCGTGCGCACGGGGCCGCCTGCGCCCGGAGACCCGCGGCTGGGCGGTGCGGCGGCTCTGCGGTCCTCCCGCTCTGCTCTGCGGGGTGCTCGGCCTTGCTAACGCCTTCCCTGCCGAGGGGGTGGGGGCTGGTCTTCCTGCCTCCGCCTCCCCCTTCCCTAAGGCGTGAGAAACCAGCGCAGGGTGACCAGGCACTGGAGGCGGCAGCGGAAGGAAATGGTGAGTCAGCCCCTCCCCATGGGAAGAAGGTGATGCGAGCAGGTGTGCATGCTTGGTCATGAAAACGGTAAACACGCGCCCTGCCCTCTGCGGGAAGACCGTGCGTGGGAAACGGAGCCGAGCACCCTCCAGCCTCGGGTCTGCTCTCCTCGGGTGATGGGGACACTTCAGAGGCGTGCGTTTCTCTGCGGGCTTTACCGACTGGTGGGTGGTTGCGTGTGTGTGTGCGTGTGTGTGTGTGTGTGTGTGTGTGTGTGTGTTGCCTTCTGCAGCCCGCTGGGAGAAATAGATCACCACCAGTTTTGGCCTTGCTTCCAAAGGATGAAGTGTCTTTGCGCTCCTTGCAGCTGCTTTTGTGTGTGTGCGCGGAGGGTGCTGTGTGCGCGGGGAGGGTGCTGTGTGCGGGGAGGGTGCTGTGTGCGCGGAGGGTGCTGTGTGCGCGGGGAGGGTGCTGTGTGCCCGGGGAGGGTGCTGTGTGCGCGGGGAGGGTGCTATGTGTGCGGGGAGGGTGCTGTGTGCGGGGAGGGTGCTGTGTGCGCGGGGAAGGTGCTATGTGCGCGGGGAGGGTGCTGTGTGCGGGGAGGGTGCTGTGTGCGCGGGGAGGGTGCTGTGTGCGGGGAGGGTGCTGTGTGCGCAGGGAGGGGGCTATGTGCGCGGGGAGGGGGCTATGTGCGCGGGGAGGGTGCTGTGTGCGGGGAGGGTGCTGTGTGCGGGGAGGGTGCTGTGTGCGCGGGGAGGGTGCTGTGTGCGCGGGGAGGGTGCTGTGTGCGGGGAGGGTGCTGTGTGCGGGGAGGGTGCTGTGGGCGCGGGGAGGGTGCTGTGGGCGCGGGGAGGGTGCTGGGTGCGCGGGGAGGGTGCTGTGTGCGCGGGGAGGGTGCTGTGTGCGGGGAAATTGCGGCGGAGGCCTGCGGGCACACTGCGGCTGGTGCGCGGCAGAGGGCTGTGGGTGTGCGCGCACTGGCCGTGCAGGGGAGGGGGGTGACCGTGCAGGGGAGGGGGGTGAGGGGGGGAGAAGGAGCTTGAAGATGCGCCGCAGCACCTGGAGCTGAGCAGCCGCCGCCTCACATGCAGTGGGTGAGAAGTAAGGTTTTCACGTGACACACAAGATCATAGGGGATTGGGTACAGATTTCCTGAAAGGCTGGCACATTTCTTTTCGTTGCCAGGCAGGGTCTTTGAGGGCATGTTCTAAGTTCTTTTTTGAAATATATTGCTTTTATTGATTTTTTACAGAGAAAAAGGGAGAGGGATAGAGAGTTAGAAACATAAATGAGAGAGAAACATCAATCAGCTGCCTGGGATGTGCCCATCCCGAGGTACATGCCCTTGACCAGAATCAAACCCAGGACTCTTCAGTCCCCAAGCTGCCGCTCTATCCACTGAGCCACACTGGTCAGGGGTAATTCCTGTACGTTTATGTCAGAGAGCAGTGTTTCATGGATGGTAGGGTGAGGGCCAGCTCCACACTTTGGTCATGCACAGTGGAAAATTTTTACACTTTCTCTCTTTAAAAAAAATTTATTTTTATTGTTGATAGTGCAATAGGTATCTCCCATTTATACACTTTCTCTCTTACCTGTCTCTCTCGCTCTCACAGACACAGACACCTTAGGGAGAACATCTACAGGGCTGTGCATGGACAGCACACAGGCAGCAGCGGCGTTTACAGAGAGCGATGCGCAAACGTGTTGGTGTCAACCATGTGGGCTGCGTGGCCCCTGCTGCCTGGCCGGAGTGAGGAGAGCCCTGGCCAGCGCGCTGACTGCGCCTGTGCGGCGCCGACCACCTGCTCACCAGGCCCAACTCTGAATTTGGGAGAAGCCCATATCGAATGTGCCCTTCATTGTGCGTTTGCTTGCCTCTCTGCCTCTTCTGTGCATTACAATAGAAGGAGATGCGGGGTGGGGACCAAGCTGGCCCATTCTGCCCATTGGTTAGCCCATCCTCCCCGGCCACTGGCCTGGGTGCTTGCATTTGGCAGCTGACTTCCCGCAGAGGGGTCGTCGGCTCATTCCTGGGAGGCTTGTTGGCGTCCCTGGGTGTCTTGAGTGGCTGCTACAGTTGTTTGGTTTTGCACTTTTAAGAAATATTTGCAGAGTCCCTTGTGCCAATTCCTCCGCGTTCACACAGCTTTCTCACACGTGTCTCCGGCCTCCCAGTCCGGGTCTGGGCTCACTTCCCCTCAGTAGACTGGCCTCGGGGAGTGGGTTCTCGGGGCCTGTGGCGGAGCGCCCCGCGGGGCCTGCGGCTGGTGTATCTGAGCTGCCTGCAGAGCCGAGATACAGAAACATCCATGATGAGAGAGAATCATGGGTTGGCTGCCTCCTGCATGCCCCCCACTGGGGATGGAGCCCGAAACCTGGGCATGTGCCCTGACTGGGAATCAAACCCTGATCTCCTGGTTCATAGGTTGATGCCCAACCATTGAGCCACACCGGCCGGGCCAGAGGTAATAATTCTTGATTCCCAGGACTCAAATTCCCCTTAGAAATCACACATGAGGCCCTGGGCTGTGCTGTTGGATGTATTTGCTGTCGGCATTCAGGTGAACAAAGACATGAATGTATGCGAGACACACACAGTGTGTCTGAGATCCGTTTACAAATAGCACGAGCCCCTGCCAGCACGCTCCTTTCTGCCTGCAGCGTGTGGGGAGGCAGGGCCGTGCCCTTGACAGTGACCCTGCCACGGAGCTCCGGGCTGACGGCTCACACAGTGTGTTCCCTTGGGCATCACTGACACGACACTTCTTCCTAATGATTTTGTTGGTGAAAATCTAGCCCGTGGGCCCTTCAGCAGGCTGGGAGGCCATTGAGATGGAATAACTAGAAATTCTCACAAGAGATTGAACAGTTCTACACACACATGCATGCATACGTACGCATGCGTAATTGTGTATGCGTGCACATCACACAGGTATGTGTGTCATAGACGTTTTATGTAGTAGAAAGCATATAGAGTACATTTTCATGTACAATAAATATCTGAAGCCTGCTGGGTGAATAATCCATTTCCAAGTGTGGCTCGGCTGATAGCAATAATCAGACAAAACAGTGGTCGGCAAACTGAGGCTCGAGAGCCACATGCGGCTCTTTGGCCCCTTGAGTGTGGCTCTTCCACAAAATACCACGGCCTGGGCGAGTCTATTTTGAAGAAGTGGTGTTAGGAGAAGTTTCAGTTTAAAAAATGTGGCTCTCCAAAGAAATGTCAGTCATTGTCCTGTTGATATTTGGCTCTGGGGACGAATGAGTTTGCCGACCACTGAGACAAGATATGTGATTTTCAGAACCTGGGGTCACATGCAATTGTGATCAAAGTGAGGATACCGGAAGCCAACAGTTTTTTGCCTGATTTATGGAGATGACGTGCTGTCCTAACATTTAAAAAAAATAAATTTTCATTGATTTCAGAGAGGAAGGGAGAGGGAGAGAGAGATAGAAAACATCCATAATGAAGGAGAAAGACATTGATCGGCTGCCTCCTGTACACCCACACTGGGGGTTGAGCCCGCAAATGGGGCATGTGCCCTGACTGGAATAGAACCTGGGCCCTTCAGTCCACAGGCTAATGCTCTATCCACTGAGCCACACCAGCTAGGGCAACATTTCCTTTTTTTTTTTTTTTTTTTTTAAATCTGTGTTGCCCGGCTGGTGTGGCTCAGAAGTTGAGCATCAACCCATGGACTAAGAGGTCACCAGTTCAATTCCTGGCCATGGCACCTGGCTGGGTTGTGGCTCGATCCCAGGCAGGGATCACGCAGGAGGCAGCTGAGGGATGTTTCTCTCTCATTGATGTTTCTGTCTCTCCCTCTCCCTTCGTCTCTCTCTCTAAAAATCAATGAAAACATATTTTTAAAAATCTCTTTTCCTAATGAAGACATTTGTATTACAATAAGTGGAAGTTCTAGAAGGTAGAACGAAGATATTAAAAACGGACCTCACTCCCTCACACAGTGGAATAGTATGCGGCCGTGAACAAGGAGGCGACCTTACCCTCTGAGAGAGCACGAAGGGACCCGGCGGATACAGGGAAGCCTTTCTTGAACTTAATTCGCTCCGAAAGGCTGTTCAATAAGCGATTGGTTCGAAAACAAAATCATCCCTTCCCCCCCGCCTTCGCTTAGAAATAATGTAAATGGAATTAATCTGCCCCAGACCCCAAATGATTCCCTGTTTAACCTTAGATACGGTACATGTCTAATGTCCTGTCTAATTTATAAATAGACACTTACATGTATCGAACCACCCCTTCTGGCCTCGGAGGAATTTCTCACATGTCACTGCCTCCAAAATGCTGCCATCTGCCACTGCTTTTCACTTATCCCAGCCTGCCTCAGTGCTGCCACCTCTTCCATTGCCTGTGGTTGCTGTTTTGCGAGCACTTTCCCTCTTAGCAACGTTAGCGCTCTTGATGGCCCCTTGTTTTTAAAATTGTGCTAATCACCTATTTTGCCTGCAACACAGGCACTCTCTCCTCTGCTGCCTGAGCGATGCTTGGTGTCGTGCTGAGGATCACCAAGAGAGGCTGTCAGCTGAAGTTTGGTCCACAATCCGGGCATTCTTTCCTGCGAGCCGAATTGTTGGAGATGGGAGGTGTTCGAGAATCGAGGTTTTTTGTTTTGTTTGTTTGTTTTTCACAGAGAGGAAGGGAGAGGGATAGAGAGTTAGAAACACTGATGAGCTGCCTCCTGCACGCCCCCTACTGGGGATGTGCCTGCAACCAAGATACATGCCCTTGACCGGAATCGAACCTGGGACCCTTCAGTCCGCAGGCCAATGCTCTATTCACTGAGCCACACCAGCTAGGGTGAGGAACGAGGGTTGACTACAGTATTATGCTCAGTGAAATAAGCCAGTCAGAGAAAGACACCTGTCACATATGTGGAAGCTAATAAAGTAAGCTGAGGAACAAATACAACCACAGGCCTGCGGGGAGCAGAAGGACAGATGTCGGGGGGCGGGGGGACTGGATAAAGAAGGGGGAGGGACTAGCTAAAGAACATATATGCGTAGCCCATGGGCACAGGGGTGGAAATTGGGGATATCTGCAATAGAGTCAACGATGCAAAAGAAAAAGAAAAAATCGACCTCCCCACACAAGGAGACCACTGTGGAGGGTGGAAGTGAATTGACTTCAAAAGTCCTTTTCGGCCCTAACCGGTGTGGCTCAGTGGATAGAGCGTCGGCCTGCGGACTGAAAGGTCCCGGGTGCGATTCCCGGTCAAGGGCATGTACCTTGGTTGTGGGCACATCCCCAGTAGGGGGTGTGCAGGAGGCAGCTGATGGCTGTTTCTCTCTCATCGATGTTTCTAACTCTCTATCCCTCTCCCTTCCTCTCTGTAAAAACTCAAATATATATATATATATATATATATATATATATATATGCATTTTTTGTTGAGTTAATCCTCACCTCAGGACATTTTCCCATTGGTTTTTAGACAGAGGAGAGGGAGAGACACAGGGAGCAGCATCGTTATGAGAGAGACACATTAATTGGTTGCCTCCCCCCTCCCCGCCCCCAACTGGGGCTGGGATCCCGAGCTCTTGGTTCATAGGTCAGTGCTCAACCAGAGCCACAACCCGTGGGGCAAACCACTTAATATTGTCAGACGGTCATTGTCTTATGGACAAACTGAGTTACTTCCAATTGCCCTTAATGGGCAGATAAAGCTAATTGACTCTGTGGTCGGGTCTGGTTCCCAGTCAGGACGGCGTGGTGCTCAATGGGCGGAAGGGATGTGGGAGGGGAGACGGGCTGTTGGACAGTCCCCAGCAGACCTTCAGGTCCGGCACTCGGACTTTCAGAGGGTGTGTGTTTGCTGGCCCCTGCGTGTCAGTGAGCGCGGAATCAGAGGAACATTCTCGGGTGGCGTCAGTTTATTGTCTCACCGGATACCGACCTGTCTGTGCTGTTCGGTACCATGGACCCTGCAGTCAAAGCAGGCACAGAGCGCCGCGAATGGCTTATCTTCCATTCACATGGTATAGCTAACGGCATAGGCTAGGCGCTTCCACAGCACACCTGTATCTCCCACTTGTGGAGTTGGGAAGTCCAAGGTCAAGGGCCGTTTCCTGGATGGCAGAGGGCCAACTTGTTGCCATGTCCTCACCTGGCGGGGAACAGAGAGAGGGGGAGCAAACTCCATGGGGTCTATTTTTTAATTTTTTTTTAGTCCTTACTGGAGGATATTTTTTTCCATTGATTTGTAGACAGTGGGAGGGAAGGAGGAGGAGGAGAGAGAAACATGGACTTGAGAAAGACACATCGATTGGCTGCCTCCAGCGGGTGCCCCAACTGGGGCCAGGGATTGAGCCTGCAACCCAGGCACGTGTCTTTGATGGAGAATTGAACCCAAGACCCTTCTATCCAGGGGCTGGCGCTCTAAGCATTGAGAAAGCTGGCCAGGGCTGTGGGGTGTCTTTTATAAGAGCCCAAATCCCATTCATGAGGGCTCCACCCTCGTGACCCAACCACCTCCCGAAGCCCTCACTCCTGATCACACGGGGGGTGAGAGCGGGGGCGGGAGCGGGGGCAGGTAGCATTTAACGTGAATTTGAGGGATGCGCATTCCTTCTGGAACAGAAGTGCATGTACATGACTGTGATGTTGGCTCAGCAGAAGGTGCTGGTCTCTGGGGTGCAGGTCCCTGTGGGTGCATGTTTCCGGGGTAGAGGTCCCTGTGGGTGCATGTTTCTGGGGTGCAGGTCCCTGGGGGTGCAGGTCTCCAGAAGCCTTGCATAAAGCCTGCTGCCCTCCCTCCTCCCCAAGCTGCCCAGGCAGGCCGCTCTTTGGTAACGTGTCATTAGCATGTTCCCAGGAGAACGCACAACCAGCTCAACCTGAATGCCATTCCCGGGCGCTGGGTGCAGCTCCTTCCCTTCCTTTGTGTGGCTGGCCTCCATGCGGGGTGCACCAGGAGCGCGTGCAGGGGCAGCTTCTGTGCACGGTGCAGGAGCCCTCTTATCTGTCTGCTTCTGCTAGCTCTCAGTCTCGCCATCCCCAGTGATTTTATCCTTGGAACTCTACTAGCTTTTTAATGGAGTTTATTGGGGTGCCATTGGCTAATGAAATGACAAAGGTTTCAGGGGCACAGTTCTATGACCCATCACCTGTACGTTCTATGGTGTGTTCACCACCAAAGTCAAGGCTCTGTCCGTCACCGTTTATCCCCCTTTACCCTCTTCCACCTCCCCATCCTCTCCCTCTGGGCATCACCATGCTGTGATCTGTGTCTACCAGGTGTGTGTTTTCTTTTTTCTTAATCCCAACACCCCTCCCCTCTGACAGCTGTCAGCCTGTTCTCTGTATCTATGAATCTGTTTCTATTTTGTGTGGTTGTTTATTTTGTTAGATTCTACGCATAAGTGACATCATGTGGCACTCATCTTTCTCAAATTGGCTTGTCTCACTTAGCGCAATACCCTCTAGGTCCATCCACGCTGCCCCAAAAGGTAAAATTTCCTTCCTTTCTTTTTACGGCTGAATAGTATTTCATTGTGTAAATGTATCACAGCTTTTTATTATTATTATTATTATTTATTGGGGTGAACCACAGCCTTTTTTTATCTACTCATCTACTGATGGGCACTTGGGCTGCTTCCATATATTGGCTATAGTAAATAACTCTGCAATGAACATAGGGATGCATGTACAGAGACAAGATCTATACACATGCAAAATAAACACACCTGAAATTTGCATGATACAAACAGACATGCATAAATACACACTTTGCATACACAGTAGCCATTTGGAAGCTATTAGAAACACAGCTTCGAGTATGATCCCAGAAGAACCCCAAATTCCCATTTGTGTTTTGTGACCTTGATTTCCTGCATTCCTTTTTTTTTTTTTTTTTTTGAATCATATGTGAACATTTATTCCAATACTGCTGGCAGTATGGGAGAGCAGCAGGTCATCCACAAAAATCTTCTCTCGATTTCCTGCATTCTTATCAACTAGGGCCGTGGTTGGCAAACCGTGGCTCGAGAGCCACATGCGGCTCTTTGGCCCCTTGAGTGTGGCTCTTCCACAAAATACCACGGCCTGGGCAAGTCTATTTTGAAGAGGTGGCATTAGAAGAAGTTTAAGTTTAAAAAATGTAGCTCTCCAAAGAAATTTCAATCGTTGTGCTGTTGATATTTGGCTCTGTTGACTAATGAGTTTGCTGACCGCTGTACTAGGGCGATAAAAACCAATGTGAGGGTTTATGCTTTGCGTTGCAGGTTTCGGGGTGGAGGTGGGGGTGGGGGGTGGAGGCAGCCCCGCTCCCCAGGCAGGAGGAGTGGCCGCAGCAGCACTGCCCGGTGCCAGCCAGGCCCCATCAGGAAGAGGGCGCCCCACTGGGCTGAGTCACCAGTTACTAGTGCTTCCCAAGGGCGTGGCTCTCACAGCACGTCCTGTCAAAGGCGCTCTGCGGACAGAACTCTTTTTTAAATTTCTTTATTGATTAAGGTATCACATATGTGTCCTCATCCCCCCCCATTCCCATCCCAAACCCCTCCCCACGCATGCCCCCACCCCCCTGTTGTCCATGGCCACTGGCCAGGCCCATATGCATGCACACAAGTCCTTTGGTTGATCTCTCCCCCTTCCCCCAACCCTCCCCTGCCTTCCCTCTGAGGTTTGACAGTCTGATCGCTGCTTCCTTGTCTCCGGGTCTGTTTTTGTTCATCAGTGTATGCTGTTCATTATTTCCTCTACATGCGTGAGATCATGTGACCCAAGAAATACCCTTGTAAGCACCTAAACTGAGACCCCAGCCATCATGGTTGTGCTGAGAGGCAGATGAGTCAGTCTGCAGTGGAACTCCTTTTGAACACTCGCATCCCATGTGGGCTGCGTGGCCAGGCGCTGTGGCCTGAACAGTGAGTGCAGCTGCGTTCCTCCTCCATCTCTCAGAGCTGCTGGGTGCTGCTGAATGGCAGGTGCCGGCGTTTCGGTGGGGGCCCGTGGGGGCCGGAGTGGAAGAGTTTAACAGGAGGATGAGAAAACCTCCCAGCGTCCCTCGCGGCCTGGACATGAAAGGCCAGGCAGGCGTTTGCAATTCGTCATGAGTTAGGACCCATGTCCCTGTCACCCAGCGCCCTGTTGGCTGTGCAGGCGCAAGGCCTAAGTGAAGGGGGACGTGGGGGTCGCAGGGCCTTCCCTGCTCGCTGGCCGTCAGAGCCAGAGCCGCCCCTGTCAGACGGCGCTGCCACGTGGCCAGTATCACTGCCGTTCTGAATTCTGCCCACACGGCCGCTTGGCTGTGCGTTGTTTTCTGAAACACTCATTGCCGTGTTCAGGTTATTTTGATAACTTCCAGTTTGCCTTGGTGTGTACCTAATACTCATTAAAAAAAATCTGACTCGCTGAAACTGGTGTGGCTCAATGGATAGAGCGTCGACCTGCCGACTGAAAGGTCCCGGGTTTAATTCCGGTCAAGGGCATGGACCTTGGATGCGGGCACATCCCCAGTGGGGGGTGTGCAGGAGGCAGCTGATGGATGTTTCTCTCTCATCGATGTTTCTGACTCTCTGTCCCTCTCCCTTCCTCTCTGTAAAAAATCAATAAAATATATTTTTTTAAAAATCTGACTCCCCACACCAGTTGATACTGTGTGGGCTCTGACACTCGGCTGTTTCCTCAGCTTGTTTCTAAGCGGAGGTGGTGCCCGCAGCCTGGGAGCAGAGGGAGAACCTGTCCTCTCAGGTCCCAGTGGGACCCTGTCCTCTGCCAGATGGAGGAGTGCGGTTTTTGGCTGGGAGCACGGTCCTGCCCTTGGACTTCCCGCCATGCAGGGTGGGGACTGCGGCCCCGGCTGGCCAAGGCAAGGAATTGGGTGTGCGATGTGGGTTCTGCTCTGAAGCATCCACTGAGCCTGAGGGACCTTTCTCCTGAGGACACGAGAGGGACCTGGACAGGACACTTGCCACTTAGTACCCAAGACTGGGTTGGAACAACTTAATTCCCAGGCTCAGTAGCATGTCCTGGAGTGCAGTTCACCCCTCAGCCGCCAGGGGCGCTGGTTGCCGGGAAAGGTGTCCTGTCCGCTTGCTGGTTAATAGGTGCAGGTCTCCGCTTGCTGGTGCCCCGGTGGCCGCCCTGATCAGGTCTTTCCCACAGCAGAGCTGGTCTCTCCAGCGGAAAGCTCTGGCCGTCCTGGAAGTCAGCCCCAGCTTATTTTTAAAGTATTTTTTAAAAAAATATATTTTATTGATTTTTCACAGAGAGGAAGAGAGAGGGATAGAGAGTTAGAAACATCGATGAGAGAGAGTCATCGACCAGCTGCCTCTTGCACACCCCCTACTGGGGATGTGCCCGCAACCAAGGTACATGCCCTTGACCGGAATTGAACCTGGGACCTTTCAGTCCGCAGACCGACGCTCTACCACTGAGCCAAACCGGTGCCAGCCCCAGCTTATTTTTTTTTAAAAAAAATATATATTTTATTGATTTTTAACAGAGAGAAAGGGAGAGAGATAGAGAGCTAGAAACGTCAATGAGAGAGAAACATCGACCAGCTGCCTCCTGCACACCCCCCACCGGGGATGTGCCCGCAACCAAGTACATGCCCTTGACCGGAATCGAACCTGGGACCTTTCAGTCCGCAGACCGACGCTCTACCACTGAGCCACACCGGCTTCGGCAGCCCCAGCTCATTTTATTGCCGCTGTTGGCAAAGGCGTGGCCGGCTGGTTTGCTGCAAATGTAATAGCTGTTAATGCCTTGAGCTTTAGCTGCGGCACAGATGAACATGTGTGTGAAGCATGTCTGCGTGGTTTTGTAGGCCTGTTTATGTGTATATGTAGATGCATTTAAGTACATGTATATGTACATATCATGGGAACACAGAAATGGATTGTGGATCTGGAAATGGGTAGGAATTTGAAAAGATGAGCAAATGATGGCAGCTCCCAGAAGCAAGTCTCCCTTCTCATTTTCACACCACGCTGCTGGTGTCAGAGGCTTTGTCATCAGTTCACTTGCGACCCGTCCTAGAAAGTTCTCTCTCTCTGTATGTGGCCATTTCCTGGATGAAATGAGCCGCACAAAAATACTGTTGCAGCATGAAATACTGCTTTCTGCATAGCGCTGTGGGTGAGCCTTCTCACAAGCCTTGTTTTCTAAAGGTTTGTGTCAATTCTGATCTTTGCTCCCAAATGCAGCTTGTGTGGACACGCACGCGGGTCTGTGTCTCAGGCGTGTGCGTGTGTTTTCAACACCTCCCGCCCTGCGGTGGGACACGCCCACACATGGCCTCACGGTGCCCGCTGTGTGCTTGGGCTCAAGGCCTGCCATTAGGGATTGCGCTGGGCACAGGCGTGGGAAAATGCCTGCGGGGCTCATTCCTTACAGCGATCTGAGGAGATCAGCAAGAGCCGGTCTGGTCCTGTTCGGGAAGGTGTTCATTGGAATTGGTTGCTCGTTTTTATTATTTTTAAAAATATAAGTTATAAATGGTATGGCATTTTCTTTCTTTTTAAAATGTATTTATTTTTAAAATATATTTTTAATTGATTTCAGAGAGGAAGGGAGAGGGAGAGAGAGAGAGAGAGAAACAAAACATCAATGATGAGAATCATGGCTCAGCTGCCTCCTACCCCCCACTGGGGACGGAGCCCGGGACCCTTCAGTCTGCAGGCCCACGCTCCATCCACTGAGCCACACCAGCCAGGGCGGTTGCTTACTGTTACTCGTTCTTCCTCTAGACCAGCGGATGCCCAGTGCCCGGAGGACGGTCCAGGAGCCCATCGGGGCCCGCGGCCCCCGGCCCAGGTGTCTGAGCCCCCCTGTGCCCGGGAAGCGCCAGAGGTGCCCCAGGAGGGCCGCGGCAGGGCGGGCACCCTCCCCCGCGACTACAGATACTCCGAGGACCGCGCCGGCCCCCTGCCCTCGCCGGGCCCAGGGTCACAGGCGCTGCCCTCCGGGGGGCAGGACCCCCGGCCCGTGAGCGCCGCGCCGCTCGCCAAGAGGCCCGCCCCGCAGCGGCCGCCGCCACCCAAGCGGGAGCCCCGGCCTTTCCGGGGGCCGGCCAGTGCCACCCCCGCGGGCACCCCTCCGGGCAGCCACCTGGCCGTGCCCGGCAGGCCCCTGCCCCCGCCGTCTCCCGCGCGCAGCCCCTGTGCCCAGCCCGCGGACGGCCCCGGGGCGCCCGGGGAGCGGGGGCAGCATGTAGCGGAGCAGCCCGTCGGCCTGAAGCCAGAAGCGCCGCTGCCAACGCAGCCCCGGCCGCTGCCCACGCCTGCCATGGAGAGCTCGCGCTCCCCGTCCCCTCAGTTCGCCCCCCAGAAGCTGACGGACAAGCCGCCCCTGCTCATCCAGGATGACAGCTCCGCAAGGTAGGCCTGGGAGGTGGCTCCGCACCCTTCCCCTTAGCGGGCACCCTTCCTGCCCAGTGCCCTCCCTGCCCAGTGCCCTCCCTGCCCAGTGCGCCCTCCCTGCTCAGTGCCTTCCTTACCCAGTGCCCTCCCTGCCCAGTGCCTGCCCTCCGTGCCCAGTGCCTGCCCTCCCTGCCCAGTGCCTGCCCTCCCTGCTCAGTGCCTTCCTTACCCAGTGCCCTCCGTGCCCAGTGCCTGCCCTCCCTGCCCTGTGCCCTCCCTGCCCAGTGCCCTTCCTGCCCAGTGCGCCTTCCCTGCCCACTGCATGGCCTTACATGCCCTTGACCGGTAATCGAACACGAAACCCTTGGTGCAGGGGCCGGTTCTCTAACCACTGAGCACACTGGCCAGGACTGGTAGGACTTTTTATGTGAACAGGTAAGTGGGCACACGTCTTGTGTGAAAGCAGAGGAAAACCTGGCTCCATTCCCTGCTGTTGTCCGAGTGTCAGGCACGCAGGTGGAGGCGCTGGCAATGTGGGCAGGCAGGGCTGGCCAGTCAAGAGCCCTGACCGAGCCTTTGCCCCCCCCCTGCATGCATCTGAGGGACCGGGCCTGACCCCGCACCCTCGTGAGCGGGGGGTGGTCCCCGCGCCATAGTCCCTCCGTTGGGCTCAGGCTGCAGATCTGGCATGAAGCTGCCGAGTTAGTGAAGATGGTGCCCATCAAGACGCGCCCTCCGGAGCCAGGCTCGGGCTTGACTTTGCCTTCCTTCCCGGGCGCCAGTGGGTGGCTCTGTCTCCGATAGGTCCTGTGAGAGCACATTGGGTTCCCCGGGGTGTGGACCTGTGGGGTGCAGCCCAGGCACCAGCCGGCGTTCGGGGTGTCCCGGACGCAGCCCCGTTCTGTTGACCAGGCTGTTTCTTTCCATTTTCTGTCTCTTTCCTGTAGGGGTTCCAAGAAACTTTTTTTAAAAGGGGAAGTGTGGCCCTAGCTGGTGTGGCTCAGTGGATAGCGTGTTTGCCTGCGGACTGAAGGGTCCCGGGTTGGATTCCGGTCAAGGGCATGGACCTGGGCTGTAGGCTCCTCCCTGGCCCAGGCCCTGGTCGGGGCTCTTGCAGGAGGCAACCAACGATGTGTTTCTCTCACATCGATGTTTCTCTCTGTCTCTCCCTCTCTCCCCCACTCTCCCCGAGAATCCATGGGGAAATATCCTCGGGGGAGGATTAAAGAAAAACAACAAAAACAAAGGGAAGTGTGTGCTTAGTGACTCAGCCCAGATAACAGGGAGCAGTGCGCCCGTTTGGTGCCAGGCCCCGGCTGCCTGGTATGCCAGCCGCGCGAAGGGTGGCTTCAAGTGCTGGGTGGCGGCATGCAGGCCCGAGTGGCCCCGGCTGGCCCGGGCGCCCTTGCCTTTCAGCGTCCGGCCCTTCCATTTGCAGAATCGAGCGGGTGATCGACAACACCACGGTGAAGATGGTGCCCATCAAGATCGTGCACTCGGAGAGCCAGCCTGAGAGGGAGAGCCGCCAGGGCCTGGCCCGCGCCCCCGAGCCGCCCGCGCTGCCCAGCGGGCTGGAGAGGGACCAGATCAAGACGCTGAGCACGTCAGAGCAGTCTTACTCCCGCTTCTGCCTGTACAGCCGCCCGGGCACCGAGCCACAGCCCCGGGCCCAGCCCCCCGCCGCCCCCGACGGCCGGGCCTCGCCCCCCGCGCTCGGCTACGGGAAGGCCAGGGAGCGGACGGCGGAGGACCTGAAGACGGAGGAGCTGGCGCGGGAGATCGTGTGCAAGGACAAGTCCCTGGCGGACATCCTGGACCCCAGCGTGAAGGTCAGGACCACCATGGACCTGATGGAGGGCATCTTCCCCAAGGACCAGCAGCTCCTGGAGGAGGCACAGCAGCGCCGGAAGCTGCTGCCCAAGGTGCCCTCTCCCAGGGCCGCGGAGGACAAGTGAGTGCCCGCTGTGCGGCTGCGGGGGCTCCTGGGCTGCGGAGGGCCAGGGGCGGCTGTGCATGTACATCCATTAATCCTCGCCCGAGGATAGTGTTTTCCCATTGATTCTCTAGGGAGGGAGGGGAACAGAAACACTGATGTGAGACACATCGATTGGTTGCCTCCTGCATGCACCCCAGCCTGGGCTGGGGATTGAACCTGCAACTGAAGCATGTGCCCTTGAACCAGGAATTCTTCAGTCCGAGGGCCGACTCTCCAACCACTGAGCCAAACTGACTAGGGCCTCACATAGTTTTTTGTTTGTGTTTTTTGAATATATATATTTTTAAAAAAATATATTTTATTGATTTTTGTACAGAGTGGAAGGGAGAGAGATAGAGAGTTCGAAACATCAATGAGAGAGAGTCATCGATCAGCTGCCTCTTGCACACCCCCCACTGGGGATATGCCCGCAACCAAGGTACATGCCCTTGACTGGAATCGAACCCGGGGCCCTTCAGTCCCCAAGCCGACGCTCTATCCATTGAGCCAAACCGGTCCCGGCTGAATATATTTTTATTGATGTCAGAGAGGAAGGGAGAGGGAGAGAGAGAGAAATATCAGTGATGAGAGAGGCATTAGTCGGCTGCCTCCCGCACGCCCCGCACTGGGCATGGAGCCTGAAGCCCAGGGGTGTGCCCTGCCCGGGAATTGAACCAGGGACCTTTGGATGCATGGGTTGGCACTCAACCACTGAGCCACACCAGTCAGGCTCCACGATCATCCTTCCGCAACAGTAGGCTGCAGTGCCAGGGTAGGCCATCATATGGTGTATTCATTCACTTTAGAGAGAGGGAGAGGAGAGGGGAGAGGGGAGAGCGGGACATGGATTTGTCGTTCTGCTTATTTATGCACCGAGTGGCTGGATGATGATGATCTCTGAACGCATAGTAATCTGGCCACTCCGTGTCTGTCCTATAGAATAAAAGGCTAGGAGGGGGGCAATGTTAAAATAGGTACACAGATAATAATTTAATAAAAAAAAAAGTAAAAAAAAAAAAAAAAGGCTAATATGCAAATGGTCCCCTTGACCTGGAGTTAGACCAGCAGGCAGGCCGGCCAACCGCCCATGTCCCCTCCCCCCCCTGGCCAGGCCCCACCCATGCACGAATTCATGCACCTCACCCCCACACACGGAGTGGCCAGGTGATTATGATCTCTGAACGCATAATAATCTGGCCACTCCGTGTGTGTTAATTAGTGGACTCATACATGTCCTGGATGGAGCTCACACTCTTGGCATTTGGGGATGATGCTCTAACCAACTGAGCACCCGGCCAGGGTGAGGGTGCCTCTCTCCTAGTCAGTTGTCCTCAGACACCTCCGACACTCAGTGCCAGAGGCAACTGTCTGTCTGCACTCTTCCGTCCTGGGCGGAGACTTTTATTTTTATTATTATTTTGTAAAAATCCTCACCCGAGGATATATTTCCATGGATTTTTAGAGAGAGAGTGGAAGAGAGAGGGAAAGACAGAGCGAAACACTGGTGTGAGAGAGACACATTGGTGGGTGGCCTCTTGCACGCGCCCTGTCCAGAGCCTGCGCCGGGGAGGAGTCTTCAACCAAGTACGTGGCCTTGACCAGAATTAAACCCAGGACACTGGTCCCAGGACCCTCTGTCCACTGGGCCACACTGGCTAGAGCCCGGGCGGAGACGTAGACATCCTTACTTATTGCAGTTCCCGCTTTTAATAGAAACCCATCCCTTAGCCTCGATGAAGATCCATCTGGCAGTCCTGGCCTGCCACCCACCTTGTCCTCCTTTTGCCGCCACCTCCCTGGCTAGTGTCCTTCCGAGGGCTCCATCGTTCGTCGCCGCCCCGATGGCCGGGTGACCGTGGGTTGGTGCCCATGGTCGCAGATAATTGAGGTTCTGGCGTTTTTACAGGCGCGAGGAGCCGAGCGCGCCAGCTACCGTGTCCCTGGCCACCAATTCCGCGTACTACAGCACGTCGGCGCCCAAGGCGGAGCTGCTGATTAAGATGAAGGACCTGCAGGAGCAGCAGGAGCCCGAGGAGGACTCGGGAAGTGACCTGGACCACGACCTGTCTGTGAAGAAGGTAGGACAGCCTGGCTCCCCCGGGGCCGTGTGGCGGGCGTTTGTGCCCGCTTCTGTGCAGGGCAGTGCGCTGGGGGCAGTCGTACTAAGCCCTGAGTCAGTGCCCTGCTCTAAGATGGGGCGTTTCCACCAGCTTCTTTGCTACCTTGGTGTAATGAGACCCATTACACAAAGACCCATTCTCTTGCTTTCCTTTTTTAATGTTCTTATTGATTTTAGAGAGAGAGGAAAGGAGAGGGATAGAGAGATAGAAACATCGGTTAGCCGCCTCCTGTG
Source organism: Pipistrellus nathusii (assembly GCA_963693515.1). NCBI lineage: Eukaryota > Metazoa > Chordata > Mammalia > Chiroptera > Vespertilionidae > Pipistrellus > Pipistrellus nathusii. Next base: position 105,017,619 of record OY882879.1, on the reverse strand, counting down.
CAACCCCTACTGGGGATCGAACCCCCAACCCGGGCGTGTGCCCTGACCAGGAATTGAATCGTGACCTCTGGGTTCATGGATCCATGCTCAGCCACTGAACCACACCAGCCGGGCTCATTTAAATTCAACTGATAGGTCCCTTTTATCCTGGTGAAAATCCAGGGAAATAATTGTGTGCCCTTCGGAGAACCCCATGTCCCCTTGCAATATCAAGTTCAATGTCCGTAAGCAGATGTCCCAGCGCCAGCAGTGGCTGGAATGTGCTGGAACGCGCCCGGGTGCGCCCTCCTGACCCTTTGCACGCCGCCCTGTGCCCCGCAGCAGGAGCTCATTGACAGCATCGGCCGCAAGCTGCAGGTGCTGCGGGGCGCGCGGGAGAGCCTGCTGGAGGACATCCAGGCCAACAGCGCCCTGGGGGATGAGGTGGAGGCCATCGTCAAGGACGTGTGCAAGCCGAACGAGTTCGACAAGTTCCGCATGTTCATCGGGGACCTGGACAAGGTGGTGAACCTGCTGCTGTCCCTGTCGGGGCGCCTGGCCCGCGTGGAGAACGCCCTCAACAACCTGGACGACAGCGCGTCGCCGGGCGATCGGGTGTGTGGGACGCATGCGGCCGGGAAGGCTGGGGGCGGGGGCTGGGGCTGGGGCTGGGGCTGGGGGAGGACCGCCGGGAGGTTCTCCTTGGGGAGCTGAGTGATGCCTCGAAAGCTCACACAGCCTGTGCCTCGGGATGCAGGATGCAGGAGGGCAGAGGGCGCTCTCCGCGTGTGACGGAGGGGTGGCGTGGCCCTCCTGAGACCAGGCTGCACCCAGCGCCCAGCAGCCCGGGGCCCCTTAGAGTGCGGAACGGAAGCGGGGGGGGGGGTTGAGGGGGGTGTTACTCCTCGGCTGTGGGTGGCTGAGGCAGCTCTCTCTCCTCATTCATTTAAAAAAAATTATTTATTCTTTTCAAACCCTCACCCAAGGATATTTTCCCATTGATTCTCAGGGAGAGTGGAAGAGAGAGGGAGAGACAGAGAGAAACATCGATGTGAGAGACATCGATGGGCTGCCTCCTGCACATGCCCCTCCAGGGCCCGGGCCAGGGAGGAGCCTGCAGCCGAGGTACCTGCCCTTGACCGGAATCGAACCCGGACCCTTCAGTCCGCAGGCCGATGCTCTGTCCACTGAGCCAAACTGGCCAGGGCTCCCCTCTCCTCATTGGCGTGGCCGGGGGTGGGTGACCCTCGTGTCAGACACGGGGAAGCCCAGGCTTTCAGAGGCGGACATGGTGATGCGGTGAAAGGCGTGGCGCCTGGTTGTTTCCAGGCAGAAAATGAACACGCGAACAGAGACGGGGTCCCGCCCCAATCTCAGCAGCTTTGAACCCGAACAGAACTCACAGAATCGGTGACGATTGCTTCCCTTTCGGTTTGGAAGCTGCTGGCTTTGCCTCGCCTCTGTCCACCCGAGGGCACGGTGGCCCAGTGAGGTGGGGGGTGCGCTGGCGCAGTGGGCGCTTCCCCGAGCCCCCCGAGCCGCACACGAGGAGCAGGCTGTTTGCAAAGTTCAGCCTCCTCACCCTGCACGCCCCGCACTGGGGATCCAGCCCGCAACCTGGGCCTGTGCCCTGAGCGGGAATCGAACCCTCACCTCCTGGTTCCTGGGGTCAATGCTCAACCACTGAGCCACACCGCCTGGGCCTTGGCACCCTTTGAGCACCCCAGGATTCTGTTGCTTTCAGTCCCGTGGTCACATGGGGTCACCTTGGCTGCCTCTGTTAGGCAGTCCAGGCCCATACGTGGCACTGGAGGTGGGAGGTGCCATCGCACCGACGGGGCCGGAGCGGGGGAGTGCCACGGCGCCCACACTCAGGACTCAGTGCTGTCCTACCTCTTCCGCCCTGGTCCTCACTGGCTTCTCTCTCTCCCCCCCCCCCCCCCCAGCAATCACTGCTAGAGAAGCAGCGGGTCCTCATCCAGCAGCACGAGGACGCCAAGGAGCTCAAGGAGAACCTGGACCGCCGGGAGCGCGTGGTGCTGGACATCCTGGCCAGCTACCTGAGCGACGAGAGCCTGGCCGACTACGAGCACTTCGTCAAGATGAAGTCGGCCCTCATCATCGAGCAGCGGGAGCTGGAGGACAAGATCCACCTGGGCGAGGAGCAGCTCAAGTGCCTGGTGGACAGCCTGCAGCCCGACAGGAGCAAGTGAGGGCCTCCGGGCGGAGCCGGCCTGCGCCGCCCTGGCAGCGGACCCCAGCCCGGCCGGTGTCCCCCAGTGAGAACCCTCTCAGAGCGACGTGGCTGTTTGAAGAGCGATAACTGGTGTTTGTCTGGGGTGACACGTTGCGTGTTTAGTTTCCCTTTGATGCTGAGCAGAGTGACTCCCCGTGGGGTGTTGTTCTTTACAAGGAGCCCCATGTGGCACGGGCTCCGGTGGCTGGTAGCTTCTGCCCCGGAGCCCGCAGGCTGTCCCGTCCCGCATGCAAGGGCTCCTGGGCAGCGATCGCTCTGGCCTCCTGCATCTCCCGCTGCCACACCAGCCATTGGGCAGTGCTCAGCGAGTCCCCGGGGTGCACAAGAGGGGGCACCCGGCTCACGTCTTCTCTTGTGATCCACGAGGGGTGTGGCCTGCCACGTTTATCCGTGTCCGTCCAGTGCTGTTAGCGTTCACTGTCGTTCATATAATGTGCGCTCTGACCCGGCACAAACCTGTGATGATGATGATAGTGATAATTTATTAACTGTAGTTTCCAAGTGGTTGGAAACCAACTGTGAATGCATAGCCTTTGTGTTGGGTCGCTCGTTAAAAGTCGTGTGCATGCTTTCCAACCACGCACCAAGCGGACGGCCTCAGTCCGTCTCACCTGGCGGCGAGGGTCAGGCGTGTGCCCGCAACGTGAAATGCCTGGTCACAGGTGTGTGCGGTAGTCCTGTGCTTGCTAGGTGTTTCCCGAGACCAGTGGACCGTTCGTTCTTAGATCACTTTCTCCCCAAGCATTTGTGTCGTGTGCATATGGTCATCCATGGGAAGTGGCTCCTTTTCTCTGTTTGCCTCTTGCAACCTGTCAGCATGCCCCGAAGGCCCATCCGGTTTCCTAAGAGCCCGCCTCCGGGCTTCCGGGGGTCCCTCTCCAGCTTTGCCACAGAGTTGACCGGTTCTGGGCCCTTTTTATTGGTTGACATGGCAAGATTCTGAAGAGTCTGTTCACTTAAAAAACCAACGCTGTTATGGTGTCAGTTTGCAGTTGCAAATCAAGAAATGATTTTGCAAATCACATGTGACAAAGTAACCCTCTCCGCAATAGATAAATCACTACACAATTCAACTGCAAGAAAAACAACAGCCCAGATGAAATGTGGGCAAAAGATTTCACCAAAGAGGACATGTGTGTGGCAAGGAAGTGCAGGAAAAAGATGATCGACCGCCGATGGTTGGATGGTAACTTATTTTTACCTAAATCACTGTGGAGCCGCTGTCTCTCTCCTCAGATGCTCATCTGGTCAATGCGTGGCTAATGGCAGAACCCCTTGACTGAGTTCACGTCAGGATAACGTAGCCATGTGTTGGGTGGAGGGCTTGTTTGAAGCCCGTTTCCCCTTATTCCTTATCAAGTTTTCCAGAAGGTGGGAGACCTTTCTGTCAGAGCGCCTGCCTTTCTGTCTTAGGACCACGGTCCACGCTTCCTGAGCCAGGAGCGGCGAGCCAGGCTCCCGGGCCACGGTCTGGATGTCGGCTTGCGGCGTGAAAGGGTCCACAGTCACTGCTCATTTTGGCAACAACCATGCCAAGAAGACATGGCTTTCCAGGCGTGTTCACTGCTGTCAGTTCAGCTGTGACGTGGGAATCCTGCCGCTTGCGGTGAGAAGTGGCCACGTCGGAGAAGGCCCAGCTGGCTGCTCTCGGACCCCCGTGGTCCTCCCTCTGCGGGGACCACAGCCACTCCGTGTGTGTGTTTGCTTTTTAATTTAGACGAAGCTTTTACCTGTGATTCTTCTCCCTCCGATACAGTGTTGTGGCCATTTTGATGCGATCTATGTCTGTAACTGTGAATCTGGAAACTGTGTGTGTCTGTGCCTGCCTTCTGGTGTCTTTGCGGACTTCCTTCTCTGTGGGAATATGTAGTGTGATCCCCCTTTTAGCGAAGCCCCGGTGCCCACACCGTCCTGTCTTGTCCCCGATTGCCTCTTCAGTGTCTGCTTGGCGGGACCCAAAGATCCGGGAGTCCGTGTACGTACCTTTGTATATAGTGACATCATTGCAGGTCAAACCGTCTGGTGCTAATGTCTGCCCTTTGCGCGGGTGGCTGTTGCGGGCGCTCTGTGAAGCACACCTCACGTGGAATGCCCTGAATCGTGAGACTCCAGCCAGGCCATCGCCTGCAGCTCACTGTGGAAATGTGTGCAGATTCATGCTCGACGCTGACCACTTGCCTCTCAACAGATCATTCTGCCTGACTTTGATGAAATAAATAGTGTCTCTGAGTGCATGGAGCCTGTGTTTGATTTACCTGTTTTTTGTCACAACTTTTGTTTGCATTCTTTGTGCATCCTCGCCCAGGCTCTTGTTTCCCTTGATTTGTGGAGGGAGTGGAAGGGAGGGAGAGAGAGAAACATGGATGTAAGAGAGATACATCGATTGGTTGCCTCCCGTACATGCACTGACTAACAGGGACCGGGATTTAAGCCTGCAATCCAGGTATGTGCCCTTGCCTGGGAGAACCATGACCTCCTGGTTCATAGGTTGACATGCAACCACTAAGCCATGTCAGTTGGGCGAGGATAGAATATTTTAAATGGGGGACAGTTCACACAAATTGCATATTTTAAAGAGTGGACAGATACCACACAGCTTTAGGACTGTTTTGGCTTCAGTCAGACCTGAGTTCCTCTCTGTGCAGCTCTGAAGTGACCAGTTGGGACAGGAGGCTGTGACGCCTGTGCACCTGTGTGAGCCACTTCCCGTGGCCATAGGTGATGAGGTACAGGGGGTGGTCTGAGCAAGTGCTTGACCTACATCCCACTTAAAAAAAAATATATATATATATATAAAAATTGATTTTTTACAGAGAAGAAGGGAGTGGTATAGAGAGAAACCGATTCAGCTGCCTCCTGCACACCCCCAACTGGGGATGTGCCCGCAACAAAGGATACATGCCCTTGACTGGAATTGAACTGGGGACCCTTGAGTCAGCGGGCTGATGCTCTATCCACTGAGCCAAACCAGTTTGGGCCCACTCTTTTTTTTTTTTTTTTAAAAGAAAAAAGTTATATACTCATAATTAAAAAAAATACTTTTGATTTCAGAGAGGGGGAGAAAGAGAAAGAGATATCAAAGATGAGAGAATCATGGAGTGGCTACCTCCTGCGTGCCCACACTGGGGATGGAGTACTCACGCGGGCCTGTGCCCTGACCTCCTGGTTCCTAGGTCCACGCCCAACCACTGAGCCACATATGTTTGAAACCTGCTTCTTCACATTGGGAACTCCCTCCTCATTATTCTTCGGCATAAGGTTAAATTTCTGTGTAAGAGTCCATTGTGAGGACACCTGGTTCACTGACTGAGTCTGATGGGCTGCAGGGTGATTTCACTTGTCCCTGTTCCCTCAGGCAGGAAGTGCATGTGGGTGTCCTGTGCACAGCCTTGCACATCCCCAGGGGCTGGAAGCTCCTCCTCACAGGAGTAAGCAGGGGCTTCCTGTGGAACTTGACTCCCACATGAAATTGAGTCCTAAGTGTGGGCCGGCGGACACCCCCTCCCATGTGCCTTTTGGCGGCCTCGTCCCTCACAGCAGCCCCGTCTGACACGCTCCCACTTAACCAACCAGCTTCTCCAGTCAGGAGTGACCGTCCCTCCCACCGCTTCTCCCCATGGGCCGTTCACGGTGCCGTCACCGAGGTGCAGCGGGAAGGTCATTGCCACAGCTCCGGGGTCTTTCCTGACGTGCTGGCTGGCACTGGGCTTTCCCAGCGACCCTCGCCTGTGCGGGCCACTGTTGCTGATGCCTGCGTGGGTGTGTTGTCATCGCTGTTTGTTTGTTTGTTGGTTTGAATCCTCACCCGAGGATATTTTTCCATTGACTTTTAGGGACAGTGGAGGGAGAGGGAGACACAGAAACATTGATGTGAGAAGCACATCATTGGTTGCCTCTTGCAGGAGCCCCGACCAGGGCCTGGGCTGGGGAGGAGCCCACAACCAAGGTAGGTTGTTCGACTGGAATCGAACCCTGGACCCTTTGGTCCCCAGGCCAACACTCTCTGCACTGAGCCACGCTGGCCAGCGTCATTGCTGTTTGCACGTCATTTCCTCTGAGTGGTGTGGGAGAGACCATCTCTGGGGACTGGGGGACGGGAGGGGAAGTGGTTAGGACAACCACTGCCTTCAAGCAGGCCTTGAGGACTCCGTGGTCCGCCCTGAGCGCAGCCTGCCCGGGGAGCGGGCAGAGGGTGCCTGGCGAGGGACAGGAAGCCTGGTGGTCAGGGAGGATGGATGCAGCCGTGTGTCCCGCCCCCGGCAACAGAACCCTGCCGCTCAGGACAATGGGGGCGGAATGTGGCCGTGGACTGCAGGCTGAGCAGAGGGCTTGGAGTCCTGTGCCGGCCCCAGTGTGGCTGAGGCCTTTGCGGCCTGGCCCCATTGTGTGGCCGGTCCCGCACAGCCAGGAGGCGGCCAGAGCAAACCCAGAGGACACGTGTGCGTTGGCAGCGCTGCCAGACTTGCTAGTCGCCTTTCCCAGACACCCACTCCCTCGGAGGCACATCCCTGGTCAGTGGGGCCCAGCCTGTTGGTTTGATTTCCGGTGGTAAAGGGGGTATAACAAAACGCTTAGCGTGTCACCATCAGGGCTGCCGTACAAGAAACACACAGGCCGTAGGGGTGAGGGGTCATGAATGGACTGGGTCACCTGGAGACCAGGTGGCGGAGCCCCAAAGGGCACCAGCCCTGGTGACGGGCAGTCAGAGGCTAAAGGCCTCTAGGCTTTACACGGTCCGGACCCTGGGCAGGTCCAGAGAAGAAAGATAAAGGTCTGAGCAGTGGGATGTGGTCCCACCAGTGGGAGGCGGTCCTACCAGTAGGATGTGGTCCTATCAGTGGGAGGGGGTCTTACCAGTGGGATGTGGTCTTGTCAGTGGGATGTGATGTAAGTGGAAGGGAGGGCCTGTTGTGAAGTGGCCTGAAGGACAGATCTTTCATTTCTTCCTTCTTTATTTCCTTCCTTTCTTCTCTCCTTCCTTTCTTGCTCTTTCTTCCTTCCTTCTTTCCATCCATCTTACCTTTGTTCCTCCATCTTTTCTTTGTTCCTTCTTTCCAGCCTCTATTCCTTCCTCCCACCCATTACTCCTTCCTTTCTTCCTTCTACACATCCATTACTCCTTCCTTTCTTTATTCCTTTCATCCTTCCTTCCTTCCTTCCTTCCTTCCTTCCTTCCTTCCTTCCTTCCTTCCTTCCTTCCTTCTTTCCATCATCCCTTCCATTTTTCCTTCTTTCCTTCTTCCTTCCTTTTACCCTTCCTTTCTCCCTTCCTTCCTTCCTTCCTTCCTTCCTTCCTTCCTTCCTTCCTTCCATTACTCCTTTCTTCCTGCCATCCTTCCTTCATTTTTTCTTCCTTCGTATCTTTCTTCCATCCTTCCTTCCATCAATCCTTCTGTCCTTTCATTTCCCCATTCATTCTTTCTTTCTTCCTTTCACCCTTCATTTCTTTCTGCTTTCCTCTCTTCCTACTTTATGTTTCCTTCCTTTCTTGCATTGTTTCTTCTTTCTTCCGGCCATCTATGCAGGCACCCTTTCTTCCATTCTTCCTTTCATACTGACTGCATTCCTTTCATCCTAATTCCATCCACCTTTCTGCTATCTATCCAACCTTCCTTAAATTCTTCCATTTTCTCTTTTTTTCCCTTCTTCCTTTCGTTTCCTTCCTTCCTTTCTTTCTCTCTCTCTCTCTTTCTTTCTTTCTCTTTCATCCCCTTCCTTCCTTCTTTCCTTCCTTTCATTCTTACTTGCTTTCTTCCATTCATCCATCATTTCTTCCTTCTTTACATTTGTCCATTCATGCATCATTCCTTCTTCCATCCATCCGTCCTTATGTTATTACTTCCTTATTACCTTCCATCCATCACTCCTTCCTTTCTTCCATCCATCCTTTTTCTTTCTACCTTCCTTCCATGTATCCTTTCTTTCTCTTTCTTTCATCTTTCTTCTTTCTTTCTTTCTTTCTTTCTTTCTTTCTTTCTTTCTTTCTTTCTTTCTTTCTTTCTTTCTTTCTTTCTTTCTTTCTTTCTTTCTTTCTTTCTTTCTTTTTCATCCCTTTCCTTCCTTCTTTCCTTCCTTTCATCCTTACTTGCTTTCTTCCATCCATCCATCATTTCTTCCTTTTTTACATTTGTCCATTCATGCATCATTCCTTCTTCCATCCATCTGTCCTTATGTTATTACTTCCTTAATACCTTCCATCCACCACTCCTTCCTTTCTTCCTTCCTTCCATCCATCCTTTTTTCTTTCTACCTTCCCTCCATGCATCCTTTCTTTCTCTTTCTCTTTCTTTCTCTTTCTTTCTTCTTTCTTTCTCTTTCTTTCTTTCTTTCTTTCTTTCTTTCTTTCTTTCTTTCTTTCTTTTTCCTTCCTTCCACATTTCTACCTGCTTTCTACCTGCTTTCTATACATCTATCATTCCTTTGATCTTCCATCCTTTCCTTTTTTCTTTCTTTCTCCCATCATTTCTTTCTTTTCTTTCTTTCTCTCTCTCTTTCTATCTTTCTTCCTTTCATCCATCCATCATTCCTTCTTTCATTCATCCATCCATTCATCCATCATTCTTTCCTTCCTTACATTATTCTTTCCTTACTTCCTCCCATCCGTCACTCTTCCTTTCTTCCTTCCATCATTCGTCCTTCCATCCATCCTTTCTACCTTCCATGCATCCTTTCTCTCTCTTTCTTCTTTCTTCTCTCTCATCTCTCCCTTCCTTTCTTCCTTGCTATGTTTCTTCCTTTCTTCTTTACATATAGCATTCATTTGTTCTTCCATTCTTCCTTTTTTCTCCATTTCATCATCTTTTTTCTTTCTTTCAATCTTCCTTCCTTCCTTCCTTCCTTCCTTCCTTCCTTCCTTCCTTCCTTCTTTCCTTCCTTCCTTCATTCTTTCTTCCTCCTTCCCTCCCTTCTTTCTTTATGTCTTTCTGTCTTTCTTCCTTTCTTTTTCTTTCTTTCTTTCTTTCTTTCTTTCTTTCTTTCTTTCTTTCTTTCTTTCTTTTCTTTCTTTCTTTCTTTCTTTCTTTCTTTCTTTCTTTCTTTCTTTCTTTTTCATCCCTTTCCTTCCTTCTTTCCTTCCTTTCATCCTTACTTGCTTTCTTCCATCCATCCATCATTTCTTCCTTTTTTACATTTGTCCATTCATGCATCATTCCTTCTTCCATCCATCTGTCCTTATGTTATTACTTCCTTAATACCTTCCATCCACCACTCCTTCCTTTCTTCCTTCCATCCATCCTTTTTTCTTTCTACCTTCCCTCCATGCATCCTTTCTTTCTCTCTTTCTTCTTTCTTTCTTTCTTTCTTTCTTTCTTTCTTTCTTTCTTTCTTTTCTTTCTTTCTTTCTTTCTTTCTTTCTTTCTCTCTTTCTTTTTCTTCCCATCCACATTTCTACCTGCTTTCTATACATCTATCATTCCTTTGATCTTCCATCCTTCCTTTTTTCTTTTTTCCTCCCATTATTTCTTTTCTTTTCTTTCTTTCTCTTTCTTCTCTCTCTCTCTTTCTCCCTTTCTCTCTCTCTCTCTCTCTCTCTCTCTCTCTCTCTCTCTCTCTCTCTCTCTGTCTCTCTCTCTCTCTCTTTCTTCCTTTCATTCCATCATTGCTTTCTTCCTTTCATCCATCCATCATTCCTTCCTTCTTTCATTCCCATCCATTCATTCATCCATCATTCTTTCCTTCCTTACATTATTCTTTCCTCACTTCTTCCCATCCATCACTTTTCCTTTCTTTCCTTCCATCATTCGTCCTTCCATCCATCCTTTCTACTTTTCATGCATCCTTTCTCTCTCTTTATTCTTTCTTCTCTCTCATCTCCCCTTCCTTCCTTCCTTCCTTCCTTCCTTCCTTCCTTCCTTCCTTCCTTCCTTCCTTCCTTC
>OY882879.1:105002509-105005009 GCA_963693515.1 Pipistrellus nathusii | reverse complement strand
GGTCCACGCCCAACCACTGAGCCCACATATGTTTTGAAACCTGCTTCTTCACATTGGGAACTCCCTCCTCATTATTCTTCGGCATAAGGTTAAATTTCTGTGTAAGAGTCCATTGTGAAGACACCTGGTTCACTGACTGAGTCTGATGGGCTGCAGGGTGATTTCGCTTGTCCCTGTTCCCTCAGGCAGGAAGTGCATGTGGGTGTCCTGTGCGCAGCCTTGCACATCCCCAGGGGCTGGAAGCTCCTCCTCACAGGAGTAAGCAGGGCTTCCTGTGGAACTTGACTCCCACATGAAATTGGCTCCTAAGTGTGGGCCGGCGGACACCCCCTCCCATGTGCCTTTTGGCGGCCTCGTTCCTCACAGCAGCCCCGTCTGACACGCTCCCACTTAACCAACCAGCTTCTCCAGTCAGGAGTGACCGTCCCTCCCACCGCTTCTCCCCATGGGCCGTTCACGGTGCCGTCACCGAGGTGCAGCGGGAAGGTCATTGCCACAGCTCCGGGGTCTTTCCTGACGTGCTGGCTGGCACTGGGCTTTCCCAGCAACCCTCGCCTGTGCGGGCCAGTGTTGCTGATGCCTGCGTGGGTGTGTTGTCATCGCTGTTTGTTTGTTTGTTGGTTTGAATCCTCACCCGAGGATATTTTTCCATTGACTTTTAGGGAGAGTGGAGGGAGAGGGAGAGACAGAAACATTGATGTGAGAAACACATCATTGGTTGCCTCTTGCAGGAGCCCCGACCAGGGCCTGGGCTGGGGAGGAGCCCACAACCAAGGTAGGTTGTTCGACTGGAATCGAACCCTGGACCCTTTGGTCCCCAGGCCAACACTCTATGCACTGAGCCATGCTGGCCAGCGTCATTGCTGTTTGCACGTCATTTCCTCTGAGTGGTGTGGGAGAGACCATCTCTGGGACTGGGGGACGGGAGAGGAAGTGGTTAGGACAACCACTGCCTTCAAGCAGGCCTTGAGGACTCCGTGGTCCGCCCTGATTGCAGCCTGCCCGGGAAGCGGGCAGAGGGTGCCTGGCGAGGGACAGGAAGCCTGCTGGTCAGGGAGGATGGATGCTGTCATGTGTCCCGCCCCCGGCAACAGAACCCTGCCGCTCAGGACAATGGGGGCGGAATGTGGCCGTGGACTGCAGGCTGAGCAGAGGGCTTGGAGTCCTGTGCCGGCCCCAGTGTGGCTGAGGCCTTTGCGGCCTGGCCCCATTGTGTGGTCGGTCCCGCACAGCCAGGAGGCGGCCAGAGCAAACCCAGAGGACACGTGTGCGTTGGCAGCGCTGCCTGACTTGCCAGTCGCCTTTCCCAGACACCCACTCCCTCGGAGGCACATCCCTGGTCAGTGGGGCCCAGCCTGTTGGTTTGATTTCCGGTGGTAAAGGGGGTATAACAAAACGCTTAGCGTGTCACCATCAGGGCCGCCGTACAAGAAACACACAGGCCGTAGGGGTGAGGGGTCATGAATGGACTGGGTCACCTGGAGACCAGGTGGCGGAGCCCCAAAGGGCCCCAGCCCTGGTGACGGGCAGTCAGAGGCTAAAGGCCAATAGGCTTTAAACGGTCCGGACCCTGGGCAGGTCCAGAGAAGAAAGATAAGGGTCTGACCAGTGGGAGGTGGTCCTACCAGTGGGAGGCGGTCCTACCAGTGGGATGTGGTCTTGTCAGTGGGATGTGATGTAAGTGGAAGGGAAGGCTGTTGTGAAGTGGCCTGAAGGACAGATCTTTCATTTCTTCCTTCTTTACTACCTTCCTTTCTTCTCTCCTTCCTTTCTTGCTCTTTCTTCCTTCCTTCTTTCCATCCATCTTACTTTTGTTCCTCCATCTTTTCTTTGTTCCTTCTTTCCAGCCTCTATTCCTTCCTCCCACCCATTACTCCTTCCTTTCTTCCTTCTACACATCCATTACTCCTTCCTTTCTTTATTCCTTCCTTCCTTTCTTCCTTCCTTCCTTCCTTCCTTCCTTCCTTCCTTCCTTCCTTCCTTCCTTCCTTCCTTCTTTCCACAAATCACTCTTCCTTTCTTCCTTCCATCATTCGTCCTTCCATCCATCCTTTCTACCTTCCATGCATTCTTTCTCTCTCTTTCTTCTTTCTTCTCTCTCATCTCCCCCTTCTTTCATTGCTACGTTTCTTCCTTTCTTCTTTACACCTATCACTTATTTGTTCTTTCATTCTTCCTTTTTTCTCCATTTCATCATCTTTCTTTCTTTCTTTATTCCTTCCTTCCTTTATTTCTTTCTTCCTTCCTTCCTTCCTTCCTTCCTTCCTTCCTTCCTTCCTTCCTTCCTTCCTTCCTTCCTTCCTTCCTTCCTTCCTTCTTTCCTGCCTTTCTTTCTTCATTTCATCCTTCCTTCATTCCTTTCTTCCACCATTCCTTTCTGCCTTCCTTGCATCTTTGCATCCTTCATTCCTTCCATCCATTTTTCCTTTATTCCTTCCATCCATCAATCCTTCCTTCCTTGCCTACGTCTTTTCCTTTTTCCTCCTTCTTTCTTTATTCT